>JAULKM010049155.1:0-12817 GCA_032355605.1 Rubia tinctorum
GATTAGCATAGTTACTTGACTTTGCTAGTTTTGTTGTTTTTACTTTCATAACTTAGGAACCCAAACCAACCAAAACCTCCCTTTTCACTTGCTTTTATATCTATGTATATATATATATATATCTAGGTTTATATTCGCCATTGCATGCTTAGACGCTTGGAAATATCCCTCTTCTCTGTGGACGACCCCGACTTGCCAAATTATCTACTTAGTTGTATTTAGTAAGCATATTGGGCTTATAAATGTATTTTTGAGAGGTACAGCGACGACCTCCCACGGAGCATAGGAATGGAACATTTTTCCATCTTTACTTTCTTGTGAGAATGGGATGATGGCTCAGGGCCGGGTTCCGATTTTTCGATTACGACCTCTTCCACAATCTCTTTCCCCTTGCTCACTCTTTCTTTGGAAAATTTATTGGTCTCTCCCTCTACTTCCTTCTCAAAACCGTCTACCCTATTGGCCTCAGTTTCAAAAGCTTCATCCTCCCGAGAAGTACTAATCTCCTTACCACTTCTCAAAGTGATAATGCTTACATTTTGGCGAGATTTCATTTTTGGTTGGGATGGATGTTTACTCCAATATCTTGATTCCATCCGATTCAAAATTTGAGCCATTTGACTCATTTGAGTCTCCAAGATTTTGATGCTTGACTTGACATTCTCTTGAATTTTTTTGGCCTTTTCCGCATTAAGGCTCAATCTCCCCAAGGCTTGCATCACCTCATCCTTTGACATTCCCAAACTTTTACCTTGATCATAGATATTGTCTTGAAGTCTTTTGATTGTGGTTGAGGAGGTTGGTATTATTGTTTAGGAGGGACATATGGTTGAGCATTTTGTCCCCCTTTAGAATTTCCATACTGATGGTTTGGATGATTCTTCTATTTTTCATTGTAAGGCCTATGTTTGTAGTCTTAACCACCTTAACAACCTTGGTTGTCTTGATAACATTGCCCTCCTTGATATGACATGGAACTCAATTCCTGGACATAGTCATCTTGCAAACAAGGACAAGTGTTCATAGGATGCGTCGATAAACAAATTCCACATGACGTCACATACGGCACATTTGCGGACTTCGCAATCAAAGACTTCACCATAGAAGTGAGGGAAAACATTTAATCCTCAAGCTTTCCATTGTTAGAGCTAGTATTTGTGTTGTTTGGGTTTTGCCCTCTAAGATCGAACCTTGAACTAAAAGTCTTTAACTCCTTAGATGAATTTTTATATAATTTCTTATATTCCCCCGAACTCTTGTTTCCAATGGATCCACCACAAGCTCCCCTCATTAGTCTTTTCTTCTCATCGAATAAACAATTGTAGAAGTAGTACACCAAGTCTCCTTTCGAGTAGCCATGGTATGAGCAACTCGAAAGGAACTTCTTGAACCTCCCCCAATAGTCGTAATAGGACTCTTAATGCAATGAAGACTATTTCTAATCTCTTTCTTTAAAGTGGTGGATTTGGAGTTTGCAGATAAATTGCAAGGAACTGCATCTTCAATTCACTCTACAATTTGATACTCCCGGAAGGAAGATATTGTAGTCAATCTCTTACGACATCTCTCAAAGAAAAAGGAAAATGCCTTCAACTTGTAAAACCCCCCATCTACTCCCTCAGGAATCCTATCACAACACACCGTATGAAGTTGGAGAGACGTATGTTGGGATCATACCCTCACCTATGAAAAAATGAATGTAGCAAGTGTATCAACATAGATTTAAGCTCAAAATTCCCATTATAGGCCCAACCCCGGATATGTGATACACATCGGTTGTTTCTCAAGATTAGGAGCCATGGTTTCCCTAAAAGAAACTTTCCTCATAGTAATATTCCCTCCTTGAATATGTCGGGGTTGATTCCCTCAGTTGTAGTTTTCATCTTGATGCTCTATGGAAGTAGTGGGCTGCTTAAAATGGTCACTATAATAGATACTATTCACACTTTCCAAGAAAAGCCTTCTAGTCCTCTTAAGGTTTAATTCTAAATCAGGGTCGTAGGGGTTCTTGTGAAGAGGATCGAGTACGAACCATACACCAAGAAATCGAACAATACGTCTTCAAGCTAGCCAAAAATCAAATAAAAACCAACTAAAAACCAACTAACACATATTCACACAAATATGCCTAAACACTTAAAAATATACTCCTCTTCCCTGGTTGCAACACCATTGTCACCGTACCTCTCAAATATACAATTTATAAGCTCTAAATGTTTCCTAAATACAACTAAGTAGGTAGTGACAAATTAAGATTATCCATAAAGAAGAGGGAGTTTCATAAGGGTTCATGTATATAAAGGTGGATATCAACATATATATATAAGCAATTAAAGGGGGAGGGTGGGGGTTGGTTTGGTTTTTCTTAGTTATGAAATTAAACACAAGACAACTAGCAGTATATGCTAATCATGAAAAAATTAAGAAAACATGATAAAGACACAAGTGACAAGGCATTGAGCACAATTGATTTCTACTTCTAAGCCTCTTATAGTTCATAGATGAAATTACCTATTTATTCATCTTGATTACCTATTGTGAATGCTACAAATTCCATTTTGAAGAAAAACATTATGTTCTTCTTAAGAATAATTTACAAAAGTGTTCAACAACTATTTTTAAACCTCACCAATGATCACTCTAGACAATCGATGCCAAAAGGTATTTCATCAAAGGTATCTTGCACAAAGAATCAATTGATTTGATAACAGTTACAAACATTTTGCAAAATGCCTAGTAACTTAACCAAGCAATGCATTCACTGGGGTTAACCTAGAAAGATCAACATTCAAGACTTTCCCATCAATGCTACCATAGGATAACCATGACAAATATCGACATTATCATATTCATCTAGCAGCATTAACAACAATTACACGACATGAGGTTCTAATTCCATGTACTTTGATTTCATGCTAAAAAATAAGAAATTGTGCACATCTCTTTGTTCCTAACATAATAGCATACAAACATTTCATATTCCCAAATATCCTATCTCATAAATAAAGTAATCTACCACATTCAAATCACAATAAATAAAAAGTAATTAAACCTTTATAAATGAGCAAATAAATCTTCTCACTACATTGGATTGTAAGCCTAAATCAATTTCTCCCAGGAGATAGGTTTACCTACTAGAAATAATTACAATATCCATAAGCAAATCAAACATTAAAAAAAAATGAAAATAGGCGAAAGGAAAGCAAAAAACTAAGGTTTGAAGAGGAAAGTGTTGGCCAAGAAGAAGATAGGAAATGAGAGGAGAGAAGTGTTATTTATAGTAAAAGAGAAACCATAAAATATGCCACAATGTCATCGCGAACCGTGAGAGGATTTCCATTGCTCACGATAGGTAGGAAACCAACATCTTGAAACTTCATTTCTCTTGTCTTTGTGTAGACTTCATTATTAAGCCTCCTTAAAGTCTTATAGTCTTCAACCCTCAAAATAAAATTATCAACTCGTAAAATAATTTTCCTTGTCACACAAAATTTCCTAGAAAAGTAATAAAATCGAAAAAGTCGCTCTCAACTCTTCTAAACGAATTTCAAGGTAAAACTCAAGATCTAAAGTACTAAAATACACAAAAGTGAGTCCAAAATATCATAAAACTACTACTCCGTCTATCCCACATTAATTTGCAAAGGGAGAAATTGTGGCATGAAAATTGAATGGTGCAAAAAGGAAGGATTTGACATGAAAAACTAAGGATAAAATCTGAAAAAGTTTAAAAAAAAAGTGCAAACTAAAAAAGTAACTTAGGAAATAGGTAAACCCTATGTTTGAAAAATTCAGAGTACTAAATATTCTCTCCAAAGCTAATCTTTGGCTCCAAAATTTAATATTTGGAGCCAAATTTACACGTTCATCACTGTATACAGCTGTTCAAAAAGAGAAACTACAACTATAAAATGGAAGATTTATTACACAATAAGATCAAACCCTACATAAGCCATAAGTTTGCTCTTAGAATTTTTTTCGGCCAGTTTCCAGATCTCTCATTTTCTTCCTTCTTTTTCCGTCATTGAGCAAGGCTGAATTTAACGGATGAAAAGAAGCAAGAAATTGCCGAATTTTTGCTTAAGAACATATAAAATGGTCAAATAAAATACTATCGTCGTCTTGAATTATCAGTAAGGTGGGATGTTCCAACATGGATAATCAGCACAACCCGAGTATGGGTCAGGCAACAACTATGCAATGGCGAAGCTGTGAATGCCTGATTTAGAAGCACAACAGCAGGTCTAGATGGTTCTAATAGCACAGTACAAAGAGCAATAGCAAACAAGGAGGTGGGGAGTTACACAAATGTTTTGCACTCAAGTTTAAAAGTGGCATGCAAATAATCAAGGCTGGAATGGTTTCTAAGAAAACTGGAATGCAACATAATGTTCAAGGATATGCAGAATCTCATCCACATAGATGAGAAGTGGTTCTATCTCACAGAGGAAACAACCATGTTCATTGTAGCACCCAACAAACAAGAACAATAAAGGATTGGACAAAGTAAACATTATATTCCCAAGCTCATGTTTTATGTGTTGTGTGTAGACCTATTTTGATTTAGATGGCTATGTCATGTTCGATGGCTAGGGTGTTTCTTTATGTGGAGTACATAGAAACCAAATATACAACTATTAATCGACCTAGGGAAACAATGATGCTAACACCTATTCAGTCTACTACTAAAGAAGTCATAAGGCACAAATTGATTTTTGAAATCATACCAGCAATGAAGGGAAACTGGCTAATTTGGGCAGGTAAACAAATATTCATAAAGCAGGATAATGAACCAACCCTTATTTATGCAAATAACCCAGACTTTATTGCAGCCGCCACCTCAGATGGGTTTAACGTTCAGTTAGTATGCAAAGTTTTAACATTCTAGACTTGGGTTTTTTTTCCTCAATACAAAGTTTGCAATACCAAAACCCGACTAATAATATTGATGACCTACTACATTCTGTGTATGATGCATTTGAAGGAGAAGACCCAAAAGTTATTGATATGATTTTCCTTAGTGTACAAAATGTTACGGTAGAAATCATGAAGTGGAATGGTGGAATGAGTTTAAACTTCCACATATGGGTAAAGATAGGTTAAGGAGATCGAGATTGCTGCCCCAAAATCTAATTGTCGATTCTGAGCTGGTGAGGATCTGTTACAGTTCATGGTGGGAATATGAAGAACAAGCAAGGTTTGGGACCTTTTCATAAGTATGGAAATAGCTAACTTAAGTAAGGGATATAATTACTTTTTTAGGGTTGTGCTTCTACATAATTATACAATATGTTTCCTCTATGTATGTTTATAGAGCAACCTTGTAAAAGTTGGGATGGCTAAAATTCCTTTTGAATGCACTCCTTTAATTTTCTTTTCTTGATATTAAAATATGCAATGCATGGAGGCAAAATCCCAAAAGTCCATAATGTAAAAAACTACAATGGTTGGTCAAGCACATAAAATGAATAACGACGATGAAGGGACAAACACAGCAATGCTTCCATACAGTTTTTAATAAAACATGGTTTTTTCCTAAGTATTTATAAAATATAGATATTATCATAGGTGCCAGCTACCATATAGGGTCATTTATACAAATAATTTCACAGTTATTTTTAATCATATAATGCCCCATCAAGTTCAGATCAATTTAGAATCTAATAAGCATGATTGCATTTTATATTCATGCATCACAACTTAATCATCAATCTAGGTCAATCCATCACATACACAATAACATGCTTGACATGAATATTTTTTAAATAAAATGCCCCACCTAGATCAGGTAGTACGCAAACTAGGCCAGCATGGCTGCATTTATTTTATCAAACAAAATCACATGTTTATTGCTCCACTTTGCCCCAGATCCGAAACATGCCACGCTAAGTTTAGTGAAAATAAAACACAAATAATCATGGATGTACATTTAAATTATAACTAATAAATATAGTGGCTACCTCAGACAACAACATACAAGCCTAACCCTGCGTATATGAAGTGAAATAATCAGTGAGTAACCATGAAACCGGGCATACTATTTCTAACAAAGGGACTTATAGACACAACTTGAGATCGGTGAAAGTATTTTAATTCCACTAATAATTCATTTTTCTGGAACTCCCTGCACATAACAAGTGAAATGATCAGGGACTAATCAAGCAACATACCATACAAGGTTAAAGGAAGAATAATTTGAGAAAAAAAACCCCCAAGATTAGAGAAAGATTTTGGTTTTTGATGACTCGGGTTCAGGTTCTGCAACATCCTTCATCACCTTATCGTACATGACATATATTTCAAGTCGCATGGCCTACGTTGCATTGTCATTCCTCATCCAAGTCTGGCCTCTACGGGTGGTTCATATTTTGGCTAATTCCCATGGTAAAAGGCTGCACCCATTTCAAAGAAGTTGGGTTCCCCGTACTTGAGGTACTAATTTCCTTTGCAGCAAACTGAAAGATGTGGGAGAAACTCATAATCTAAAGTGAGAACGGGTAGGGCCTCTAACTCAGGGATAAGATGCCCAGATTCTGAACTGAGATCAGACTTGGGTTGTGAATAAACATTGACTTGTACAGATTTTAATTTTTGATCAGATAAGGGTTTTGACTCAAGATTAAGAAGTATAGATTCCAATTTAGCATTAGATACGGGTTGTGGGACTGTTCATTCAAAGGGTATAGTTAATGGGGCTGACATGTGTGGCAATGGGGATATCCGTATAGGTGTCCGAATCCAACAAAGACAAAGGACAATGTCCTTGAACAAGATTGGATAGGGTCTGTGACTCAAGATTAAGATGTATAGATTCTGATCAAGATCTATTAAGGGTTGTGAGTTTGTCCATTCAAAAGGTGAGAAGTTAATGGAAATGGAAAGCCTGGTAATGGGGATATCCAAAATCCGTTGATCTGCACCTATATGCATGCATTAACCAATGCATTTGGCAAAATTGGCATATTTGTTGTAGCATTTTGTTTGGTTGATTAATAGTTTTAGTTAAGCTAGCATTACAAATGGTTTAGTTTACCATTTTTGGTTTTAGTTTCTAAATCCTGAGTTTTCTAGACTTAATTGGATCTAATGGACACTTTGTTCTCATGAGAAACTAGATATTATTTTTTGAGCTTACTACATGAAGATCCAAGAGTCAATTGGAGTACCAAAACTGCGCCATGATGACAGAGTGTGAGGCAAAGGTTTGCGAAAAGGAACAACAAGGTTACTAACCCCCGCCTCCTAGTGCTAATGCTTCCTTTCAAATTAGTCCTTATAATACTACCTCGGCTGGATCTTTACAGTTGATTTGATCTTCACGTCTTGCTTCTCCAAGAGGTAGTGGTAACGTTTCCATAGGGCAGGGTGCGACTCTTCAGAGCTAGGGATCTTATGTGCATCTCGTTGATGATGGTGTAACCGGGGTCGACTACCTTCTTCTCCGTGATGCGGTAGTACAAGCTGGTACCGTTGATAGTGCACTCGGAAGAATGTCTAGCAAGTACAAGAACTTATATGAACATAATAGGAAAGAAATAAGTAAATGAAGGGAAACACCACATTGATTCGTGTCAAACTGATATGAGCATAATAGGAAAGAAATAAGTAAATGAAAGAAAACACACATTTGAATTAATTGTTGTAAACATTTGTTATCTTGGTTAGGATTTTCGAGGGTACCCTTGGAACTGAATGAAACTGAGATTTGTTGAACGGGAATGGGGCAGATTATATAAAACGGTGTGCGGTTTATTGATTGATTTGGTGATTTTTAACCATTTTTTCTAGATGCAACAGTTTGGATGTGACGTCGAGGTCTAAAAATGTGAGTTGATCGATCGGGCAGTTTATATACTGTGACAAAAATGGTGTCGTTTTAACCAACCTTGCAATGTCACAACTTATTTCGCATAGGACGACAATGGAAATGACATACGGATGATGTCGTTGTTCATAAATACCAGGGAAGGGGATTATTGTGAGCCCCACTCCATTTTGGAGGGATAATACAAATAGGATATGAATCGTCTATCAGCGATGTCAGTTCCTAATTCGACAAGACCGTAGAATGACCCACAATCTGCGATGCCGCCCCTTACTTGACTTGGGCCAATTAGTACAACCGGCCTAGAGGTTGTTACAAAATAGGCTTGGAAATTAGTGGATGTAGATTACATCATTCAATTTTGTACAAGGTTTTTGATATGACCAAAACACATCTGGCATGCACAGGATGTCATACATGTGTATGGGGTTTTTAGCCCAAAATGAATTTATGTGAGCCCAAATGCTAGGCCTGAGTTAAATAGTATAGAAAGAGTATTCTGGAGTAAAATTAATTATAATAGTTTTGGAAACATGAGATTATTAAATATGACTAAGGCAGGGCCTCCTAATTCTTCTTAATCGAACATCTGTTGGTAAAACACATAGTTGTGTAAGATGCTTGACAAATTATGGCATGAAAATGATTGCTCTTCTTATACAAGTAGAGATGTCATCTAGACTTACAATGGGGTAGGGCTCGAAAATTGACTCTGATAATAGGGTTGACTAATCATCCTTCTATAATGAAAATACAAAGTAATAGCTTGAAATGGATACAATGAGTTGTCAGATGACATCGGCTATGAATAGGTACAACCAATCTTAAATTTCGGACGGGTAATAGTAAAACCCTCACACGTGTAATGAGGTAGGTAGTTCATGGGATTTATAGTAAAAAGCTTCGTGATCAATGACCCTGCTACATGAAAGACTCCTATGATATTTGATATCATATCTTGTTGTAAACCATATTAGCATCATAACGGAATATTTTGAAACCCTAAACCACCTTTAGGCCTAGAAGAACATCGGCTACTCTACTGGCTTGAAAAAATCTTAGTAGTGGAGCCGGAAACTGTCTCACCTACTTTAGTCAAATGTGGATGGTTATTACTGTATTCAAACAGGAAACCTTATTTTGATGAAAGACCTGATTTTGTGATGACTATCTAGAACAAGAACGACCAATGCATTCACCAACCTTCAGCAAGCTTAGCTGTTAAACAGGTTATTGTCAAACCCTCATCCATCATGACAACTCACTTATTTAGGTTAATTGTCTATTGCCATATAAGCAAAGGAGCTTGTAATCGCAACATTCTAATGGGCTTTGACCTCGAATTACGTTGTTAAAGAATGTAAATTACTTTAATAATCATAACTGAATGTTCAAACCCTTACACGTGTATTACTGTTGTAAACTAGTAGGTTTAAAATGGAAATACTATGTAACTAATTGTATGTTTTTGTCCTCATTACATATTTTTAAAAAGTATAAAAAATTACAATGCAAAGTTGCATGGTGCCTCTTGCATAGCGAGTGTGGGCTGGATAGTTGGCTACGTCGGTTTATCAAGGGGAATGGGTCATTAAGTCCATGGAAAGGCCTATGACATGCTAATAAATTTGGCATCACTAAAATCGTGAGGTTTATCTTATATCCCAAAGTTAGATCGACATATTTGCGACTTCGTACATTCATATTAAATGGGCCAATTGGGCCCATTTAATATCCCAAAGGTAGAGCTAAATTACATGGGACCGACATTTCACATGAAATGTTCGACATCACAGTACTGGTGGGAGAATAGATTTATGCGCCATACTTTGTAAAAAACCCAATTGTTTTTCAAAACAAATTTATTGTATGAAATAGCGCACTCCATCTTCAACTCCCCAAACTTCTTCATGAAAAATCTTTTCCCCTCCAACAATTCAACAAAAAAAACACACCCAAATCCACCCCAACATATTCACAAATGGAGAAACTCAAGGATAAGCAAGAGGTCATAATGGGAGGTGATTCCATGAATATAAATAGTTGTAAGTTTCCATCTTTTCAACATGATGATGTCAATGTGACTATATCCCTTGGGATACATGATTGAATGTGTGTTTGTTATTTCTATATGCCTTACTTTTTATTTAATTTCTTATACATTGTGGACTACATATACATGTGGGGTGCTATGGTATCATTAAAGATGTAATTTTTCTATGTATATGGTGTACAACATGAGGCAAATTTTTCATGTAGGTGATTTCATATGGAGATAACATTAAATGATCAATTCCACCACTTTCTTTTGGTGAAGATCAATCTCTTAAAAACCTAAGTATTCATTTATTGTCTATTAAAAAGGTTGGAATGTAATTTTTTAGATGTTCTTGTAACCCCAAAAAGTGGAAAGTTTTTAGGTGTACTCGTTAACCACGATAAAAGGAAATGACCCAAAGAAGGGGAGATTTGAATGCCTCGGAAAGACATAGCCAAGCCTGAATTAGGGCAATTTATAAGAAATTGATTGACATGGTGGATAAAGGCATGAAATTTCCTATGAAGTTTGATCACATCGGGAATGCCATTGGCGAGGAAAAACACTGGTGGGCCAGTTACATAGGTTTGATTGCTAGGGAAAATGTAGATGTCTTCTTGTACAAGTCGTGGCCTCATGTTGATGATGCTTACAAGACTAAACACTGGAGATCCATGCAATATGCCTTCAAGATATAATGTGATGATATGGAAAGATTGAAAAAGAATACCATACGGCACTTTGGTGAAAGATGGAGAGATATCAAAACCAAATTGGCAAGGGATTACGGGTTTGGAAGGAAGAAGAATTGTAACTCAATAATTAAGCATCCCTTTATAAGTAAATCTAGTTTGAAGATTTTTGCTGCAAGAAAACTAGTGGATGAACAATCGGTAAGGATCTTACATTATAATGCTTAAATATATAAACACAATGGGCACATATTTTCAATTATATGCATGCATTTTATTGTGGGATAAACATTCTTGTGGATGAGTATATTTTCATTGGTATCGTTGAATGTGTATATTATGTATGCTTATTAGTGATTTAGAATCGTAAAGGTCCATCATTTTCATAAGAAGTGAACATGCGATGTCGCAATATAGTAATAGGGCTACATATTGGTGCTTTCGATTAGCATTCGACATCATAGATAAACTAAGTCCAAGCACTGATTTTGTCCGATAATGTCCGCGACTTCGCAAATTGACCAGTCGTCCAGTACACCATCATTACCGACTAAATTGTGACTTCGGTCAGATACAGGGGCATTGAATTTCCAAGTCAATTCAAATTGTTGATTTTTATTCTGAAACCTCCGGTCTAATCATTTTACAGGGTCTAAGGGCTATAAAAAGTGAGCTTTCTAGAGGAAACAAGATGCGCCATACAATGAGTCATGGAGATTTTCCACTAGCTTCAAGAATAATCGTGAAGGAAATGTTCGAGGCAAGAGTCTATGAAAAATTGGACATTGGAAAGATGGATGAGGAAGTAAGGGATACTACGGAATATCCCACATCAGATGAGGTTCCCCATTTTAAGAAATGGCTAAAGGGATACAAAGGGCATGGGAACAAATAGGGTTAATTCCACACGAAAGATGCGGAGTTGGTTGCTTGTGAGGGAGATTGAATTTGATCTTCAAAAGTTATCTATTATTTTCACCTATTGAGTCTAATCAATAATATCCTGACTATTCACAACCTATTTATCAATTATGAGGTTACCAGTTATTGTAGTGTTTTTCAAAAACAAAGCACCATACCCCATAAAGCTTTTAGAGGATGTACACAAAAGTTTGGCGTTCTTTATGAAGGTAAATAATTTGAAGCCTTTAGTTAACCCCTACTATATGTGGAATTTTGATTAGGTTAATTTTTTTGTTGAATCATCATTTCCTAAAATTCCCATTGACACTTTCCAAGGAATTTTTTTACACCTTGATATAGATCTCTAGTTAGCTATGGAGTATCAATGGTAAAGTTCATTTTGTGAGAATTTTGTGAACCTATTTTGTGTATGCAGGGTGTAGTTTCCATGGTTGATGTAGTAACATTCAATATGAAAGGGCGTTCGACGCCGGGTTATCTTTTCTATAAACATGAATTGCTGTATTTTAAATTTAGACCGACGTCACATAGTGTCTATTAAAATTCAACTAGTGCGATCACAAATGAGCGACATCGCACAAAGTTCGTAAGGGTTACTAACGGGATACTAAATAAAGTGAGTTTGGCCAAACATTTTAAGGCGATGTTGCGACATTAACCATGACGCAAGAAGTGACATCGTAGACACGAATGAATGGAACAAAAAATTAATCCTAGTCAGACATATACGTGCAACATCAGTCATTTAAAACAACGGTTATTTTTATAGATATGCCACGTAATCAGACTACCGATTATAACCACCGCGACATTGGATAATACGACGTCGCACACTTTTGGTACATCGACAATGCATTTTTTCAATGCAACGTCACTCACTAATTGATCAAGGATTTATCAAATTATAAATTACTCTGGTTTTCGGAAAAGAAACCGGTGTAAAAAATAAAATAAAATGCGGTTCAAAACCGCGGTAAACATAATATTGAGCAACATCATTAACAAATTCATGCGATTTATGGCTAACCATTTTTGGTTTTCACATCTAAATCCTTCATTTAGTAACCTATTTTCAGTCTAATCAAATTTTGATTCTTACGAGCATCTAGATTCCTTTTTGTGAGCTTAATTTGTAGATTGCTTGTAAGACTTCGGAGTATTTTATTGAAGGTCATTCGCAGTGATGGTAGAATATTGAAAACCACGAGTCAAAATGTGGTAAAAGATAAAAAGGTCAAAGAAGAAAGACAAAGAAGCAGATATTTTGATATGAATCTCCTTGCGAAGACTCTGGATTGCGGAAAATTGGATCTTTATTTATTTGAGGATCTCGCCCAA
>JAULKM010049166.1:0-12817 GCA_032355605.1 Rubia tinctorum
ACGACGTCGTTTCAGTTATACTAAAACGACGTCGTTTTGTTTAATGAAGAAAAAATAAAAAAAATTGAAAAATGGCATCGTCTTCCTCAGAGCTCGCTGGAAATGGGAGGTGAAACCTAGGTTTAGAGGGCGGAATCCATGGATTTCTGTGGCTCATAGACCTAAATTCTGGGCCACCAGATCCTAGGGGTGGCGCCAGCACCGCCTCGCTCCCCCAGATCCGCCCATGGCCACCGTTTACCGAGGTTTCAGATCTACTCCCTAAGATCATCGTCGTTTTCCTCATGATGCTGAAGTAGGTTTTAGCAATTTCGATTCCTGAAAATCTTCGCCGATTTCCTGCAATTCCGATTTTGGAAGATCTTCGTTGATTGGGGTGTCATTTGGTTTTGTTTATTGGGATGGAAATTGTGTTTTCCCCGGCGACCTACTGGCTACATTTCTTGGGGTGCGGATGTAGTTTTCCTGGGGAACGATTGGCTTTGTTTCTTGCGGTGAAAATATGGATTTTCTGTTACCTCGGCGATGCTCCCACCTACATTTCTTAGCCGAGTTTAAGCCCAAAAATTGTGATCCAAATTCGACCAATTGCCCATTGTTTTAGGCATGTTGTAGTTGGGCCTATTGTATATGGGTCAAATTAAAATTTAACATCAAATTAATTTAGTTAAATAAATTAGTTAAATAAATAAATTCCTTTAAACGTCAAAGTGAAAATTAAAAATACTCCATCAGTTGAACATCTAATAAAAGCACCGAAAAACACATCAAATTCTAATATCAAAAATATCAAATAAAAACACGCATGAATTTTGAAACATCAAAGTATAAAACAAAATGTGACGTTGATATCAAAAATAAATAAAACATCAGTACTTAATTTTAAAAAACAGCTAATGAAACATCAAGGACACATTAAACAAAAAATTTAATGTTCCAATAAAACATTAAATAGTATTAATTAAACATGTAATAGAAACACCGGATAAAATAAAATTATAATATTAAAACATCAGATAAAAACACACGTGAATTATAAAACATCAAAGTGTGTAACAAAATATAACACTGATAAAAAAACATTAATACTAAAAGTTGAAAAAAATCAGCTCATATAATTTAAACATCAAGGATACACAAAATAAAAATATAATATTTGGGGGAAAATAAACATCAATATCAATTTTTAAAAGAACGCGCTGAAAAACTAACACATTAATCAAAATGAAAATATAAATACTACTGGAAAACAGGTATATAGGCATCGGTATACCAGCACTGGTTGTCCAAAACCTATGCTAGGAATAGCATATATACCGGTTATGGGCAAAAAAACAAAAGTATCAGTGCATGTGAATAATTCTAGCACCAGTTCTCTGATAACGGGTGCCACATATGCCAGTGCCTATACAAAAAAACTCGGGAAGGTCATTTTTCCAGCACCAGTTTAGAGGGAAATGCCTTATACCGATGTTAATACGGGTGCCTATGTGTATGAAAATTTTCTAGCACCAATATTAGGGAGCATATATCGGTGCTAGAGGTGTTATGTTTTGGCCTAGAATCAGTTGAATTGTTATAGGCACCAGCTCTAGGTACTGATACCCCATACTTAACATTTTTTAACTCATTTGATCTCAAGTCCATAATTTTAAATAAAATAGACATTAAAGCAGTTGTATAAGACTACCTTTGGTATGCATAGCACCGGTATGGTCATCTGAGCACCGATTTTCTAACTGGTGCTCCATACATAGTTTTTTCCCCCACTTGTTCTCGCTTCCTAAAAAAAGGGCAAATAAGTAACTTTCACCAGTGTTTATTTGTGTAAGTAACTTTCCAGGTTTGTCATCCACACCATCGAGTACCATGTCAACCAAGTTCTCAATCAGGTGCGAGTATAAGGGGCGTACCTTGCCTTTTCAATTTTTTGGGGTCCAGTGTAATTTAACCAAAATTTAGACAACCAATCAGTCTTTTGATTCGAGACCTCTCCATTCACCCATTCAGGACCAAATAGCCAAATCGCGATCTTCTCTTGGTGAATTGCAATTTGGTGTCGCCAATTTTGTGATTCGACGCCACCTACTTTCTTGGAGAGATTTAAATGCAAAAGGTTAAAAGTTTACTCGTAAGTAGAAATTCAATTCCACTCAAACAGAATGATACTAATACCATATACATTAAATTTTCCAAGTCTGAACCAGAATAATTATGAAGGGTCAATCACACAAACCCTTCCATAAGTGATTCAGATTTCACTTTGTTATTTCTAAGTAATCAACTACAATTTACTATAAAATGTATACTAGCAATTTTCTAATTTCATCGACGCAAGTAAATTATTTTTTATTTTCATAATTAGGAAAATATGAAAAATCATGTAATGCGGAGCGATGGAAAATGCCATAACCCAAATGAACATTAGAATGACCTAATTGCAATAACAAAGGTAGATGGCCTACGAAACGTAATTAACATCCACGGGTTGACATTACACACCATAAAGTACGATGTCAACTGAGGTCTCAATCGGATGCGGGAAAAAAAGTAGTATGGTGTGTTCGTAAATTTTGGGGCCACAATGTAATTTCCAAAAGTTTAAGCAAGTACTCACTATTTAGTTTCCAGGCCCTTCCGTTTCAGGCTCAAATCGGCACATCATGGTCATGTCATGTCATGTTGAATTGAATGTGTGTATCTCCAATTTTGTGTTCCGGCATCTCCCAAATTCTTGGAGGAAGCTGAGTGTAAAAAGTAAAAAGTTCACCCGTAACTCCAAATTTAATTTCGATCAAACCAGACAAAAAATTGGCCTCCTCAGTGAAACTTCCAAGGCGGAAGAGTGAAAATAAGTGGGTTTGTCCCCCACAAACACTTCCACAAAGTGTTTCCGATTAACCTTTATCATTTTCAAGTAGTCATCTACGATTTACACAAGACTACATACTCGCGTTTTTCCAAAAATGATGATAAGAATTTTATTATGATTTAATTTTATAAAAAATAAATATATAAATCCACCTGATTCTAAGTGGTGAAAGTTTTTGCTCTCTTAACACCCATAAAAAACCTTAATGAAATATCCATAAAAATGATCATGAATTACCTCTCTGTGGACACGCGCTGGGGATGCAAACAATTTTCACCGACCAGGTCTCGACTGAAGTTAAAAGTCAAAAATCGAAGTTAAAAGTTCTTTGAATTTGGTTTTTCAAATAACTAAAGTTAAAAATATATATTTTTTACTTCGGTTATCAAATAAATGAAGTTAAAAGTTTAAAAACCCAAAGTAAAAAGTATATTTTTAACTTCACTTATTTGAAATTTGAAGTTAAAAGTCGTAAAATCAAAGTCAAAAGTAATAAAAAAAACCAAAACTCAATATTAATATGATTTTTATTTTTCTTCTAAAACTATGGATGAACTTATTTCATTCATTAAGCTCAACTTATCCCAAGTCAGAACACCCAAAGTCTCAAACCCTAATAATATAAAAGCCTCCTCTCCTAATAAGTCTCATCTTCTCCTCTCTTGAAATCCGTCGTCGCTGTCTCCGAAGGTTCTACTCCGCCGCCACACTCCGGTCACACACCTTCGAGCCTGCTATTTTTTTGCCGCTTCACTTTTGAGCACTTCTTCTCTTCTTCTTTGACGTTGTCTCCTCCGTCGCACGCTCCGGTCGTTGTCTCTTTCGCTACGGCGTACCAGCCCCAACTCCGTCTCTCGGACCAGGACATTGGTGGGAGTTGCGAGCTCTATCAGAATTGCCTGGTTCAGCTCAGATCTGCCGCGCCTTAGCCCTGCATCCAACCTCACCTTGACAGTTCTAGTTCGTTGATGTTCTTTTTGGGTTTATGTTTCTAGTTTTTATTATAATGTTGTTAATAGAGATATAATTGATTGAGACAGGATAAGAAAGGAATACCCTTTCTGATTGATTTTTTTATATATCATGTTCCATATTTGTTTCCACTTTGTATAACCTTTGTACTCACTATGTATATCAATACACATATCCATAATTATTTGTGGGTTTTACTTTCTATCATGGTATCAGTAAAGTCTCTCTAAATATTCTCTGACTTTTCCTAAAAAAATCTTCCCAAATTGTTATTCCTTTCCCGATCTCGGCCATGACCACCGCTGCTTATTTGCCACCGATCGTCAATGACATCCCGCCACCAATCGCCATTTTCTTCGATCCGGACGTCCAAAGCTCACGCGTTGTCCTTCGTTCGCTCACACACCTTCGTACCATCCACACACACTGCTCGCGTCAACTTCACGCGCCACCAATCCGCTCGATCCGAAACGTCGACTTTCTATCCGCTGTTGTCTCTCCTTTTTCTAGGCACAAAAGTTAGATCATCCACTGCCAATCACAAGCTTGTTGTGTGGTCAGTGCACTTTGTTTTTTCTTTTGTGTTTGGATTTGTTCCTGTACATTCCTAATGAGGTTCTTTCTGTTTCCTGCATTAATCAATTGCATCACCACCAAGCTTGATGGTTCTAACTATTCACATTGATGCACTCAGGTTAATTATGTTTTACTTTCTGTGGCTTTACTTAGTTTTGTTGATAGATCTAAGAAGTTTCTAGATCCACCAATTGATTCTGCTGACAAGGGATCTTTTGAAAAAAAAATCTCTACAGAGCTGAATCATCAGCTAAGACCACAACTTTAGATGCTTACGATGCCTGGATTTAGACATATCAGCAAGTTCAGGCATTGATTTTTTCATCCATAGCTCCGGTTGTTGTCGGTTATCAATGGTATGATGACTTCAGCTCATGTATGGAATGCTTCAACTATGAAATATCAGAATAATTTTTGAGCTTGTCATCTTCTTGTTCGTGATTTCTTGTATGACGTTCATCAATATGAACAATCTGATCAGGATTATTATACTAATTTTATACATTATCTTGATGAATTGCGCGATGTGGGTGACACTCTTTCAAACAACGATATTGTTCTGTTATTTTTTAGTGTTGTTGGTTAGGCCGATGCTCTTGAGTTTTCTCACAAAACATGTTTGACTCCAACATCCGGACCAGTTTTTGCTACTTTCACCGCTTTCCAACAATCGTCCAGACAACCAGCTCATAGCAGAGGAGGCCACAAAAACTGGTGTGGCAGAGGTGGCTGAGGCCATGGTCGTGAAAGATGAGCCGACGGCGGCTCTCCAACTCCAAGCGGTGGCCGTTCGGTTGCGCAAGGTGGCCACAACAGTGGCACTTATCCGTGCCCGTAGTGTTACTGTCCCGGTCATCTTGCTCAGTTTTGTTGGAAGCTTTCTCATGTATCCTGCGATGACATTGCAAATTCTGCAGATACATCTTAGCCAAAGTAACCCCAGCAATATCATGTTGATTCTGATTGGTACATAGACTTTGGAGCTACCAGTCATATGAATGCTACGTCTTCAAATTTGAATAATGTTGCTTCTTATAATGATAATCGTCGTGTTTATTTTGGCAATGGTTCTTCTTTGAATATTTCTTATGCTGGAAATTCCCCTGAATTCCGATTCTCTTATTTTATCTAACGTCTTGCTGGTTCCAAATACTACCAGCAATTTATTATTTATCTGCAAGTTAACCCAGGATCTTAATGTCGTTGTTTGTTTTGGTGATAATTCTTTTACTATCTAAAGTAAGATTACCTAGGAGCTCGTTGGCCGAGGACACAGTAATAAGGGTCTCTACATTTTAGACTATGGTGTTGTTACTTTAGTTTGTTTTGTTAATGCAAATAAAGCAAAAGCCTCATTTGAGCTATGGCATAGTGGGTTAGGACATGTTCCTTTTTCTGTTATTTTATCTTTGAGTATAATCGGTAGTTTGTTTGTTATTAGTTTGCTTCCTAAGGCTCATTTATGTTCTTCTTATGAGATGGATAAAGGCAAGCGTCTTTCTTTTAATGATAATTTAAAACGCGCACCACACATACTTGATTTAGTTCATGGTTTACTTGGTTATATCCGCTGCTATGAAAGTCTGATTTTGTAGAGGCTTATATACATTTTGAGGCTCGTGTTGATAACCCGTTTTACACCACCATTAAAGTATTTTAGAGTGATGGTGGAATGGAGTTTTTGAATCATCACATTTTGTGCCTAGAGCATGCATCATCAGTTTTCATGTCCTTATACTTCAGAGCAAAATGGTCGTACAAAGTGGAAGCATTGTCACATCACTGAGACGGGATTGTTGATGCTCATTCATTCTGGCCTTCATCATTCATTTTGGTATGATTTTTTCTCTACCGCAACCTACATTATCAACAGACTGCCAATGCGAATTTTATCTAGTCAGTCTCCACTCTCTGTTATTTTTGGTACGACTCCTGACTACTCCATTTTTTATCCATTTGGTTGTTGAGTTTTTCCGTATTTATACCTTTATGTTGCTCATAAGTAGGCAACTTGGAGTATGTTTAATATATTTTTGGGTTACAGTTCACAGTACAATGGTTATTGTTGTTTTGATCCTCTTAGGAAGAAAGAGTACACCACTCGCTATACTCAGTTTGATGAGATGATTTTTTAGGCAACACACATGGCTACTACTACTGATCCATCTTAACTCGATGTCTTTGGTTTTTTGGAACCTACATCTATGCCCTCAGAGGTGTTTGAACCACTTGCATCAGCTGAATTGCCCATTGTTTTAGAAGATTCCGATTTATAGTCTGAACCAGGAGCTCCAATTATGTCTGAATCATGTTTATTTCCGCCGCACGCGGCCCGTAGCCTCATGCGCCCACGAGCCAAACTTACTGCCTACACACGCAACTCACGCACCACTAATAGCAATGGTTGCATCTCTAGTAGTTCTGCCTCAGTTGCCTCGCTGATGTAAAAAATTGGAGTGCCTGAGCCAGCGGTCTCGGGTTCGGCATCAACTCTGGCGCTGGATCCCTCATCCCGCCATCCAATGGCCACTCACTCACGCACTGGCTCCATCTGATACAAAGATTTTTTTTCCGACTATGATATTTTTGATTTATTGAGTGCTTTATTTGCTAAGACCGGCTAAGGTGCATCACTCGGCTGTTACGAATCCTGAATGGGTTGCTGCTATGAATTCCAAAATGGAAGCTCTTCACACTCAGTAAACATGGGATTGGTTACTTGTCCTTCTCATGCCAATGTGGTTGGTCTAAATGGGTGTACCGTTTGAAGTACAAGGCTGATGGCTCGCTTGATGGGCATAAAGTGAGATTGGTTGTGCAAGGTTTTTCGCAAATCCCTGATTTTGATTATATTCATACATTTAGACTTGTGGTGAAGGATTTTATTGTTCTTACTATTTTATCTTTAGTTTTTCTTTGTAATTGGCCGTTACGACAGCTGGATGTCAAGAATAAATTTTTAAATGATGTTCTTGACTCCCCAGTTTATATGAAGTAACCAGTTGGATACAAAGACCCCATGCGTCCAGATTATGTTTGTTGTCTATGCAAAGCCATTTATGATTTGAAACAGCCTCCTTGTGCTTGGTTTCAACATTTTAGCTCATTTTTGCAGCTCTTCAGATACATTTTTGTTTGTGTTCTCTCAGGTTGCCTCTGTCATTTATTTGTTGGTTTATGTGGATGACATTATTCTTATCGGGAATGATGGTCTTTTCATTCTTAAGTTTATTGATCGAGTTAATCAGAAATTCAAGATTATGGATCTTGGCACTCTACAATATTTATTGGGTTTAGAGGCTGTTCGTACTTTCGACTGCTTATTCTTTTGTCAAACCAGATACGCCAAGGACATTTTATTGCATGCAGGGATGCGGGATTCCTCGCCTATTGCCATTCCATTTGTGGCCTTTTCGCAGCTTCTTAGATTTTCCAGTAAGCCGTTTGGAAATCACACACTTTTTTGGTCTCTGGTTGATGTATTTCTGTATCTGTCGATTACACGTCTCGACATGCCTTATGCTATGAATACGGTCAGTCAGTTCATGCAGGCTCCTACCAATGACCATTTCCAAGATGTTACACGATTTTTGCGCTATGTGTAAGGTACTCTTATTATGGACTTCAGTTTTACGCTAATTCATCCGCTTTACTAGTTCAGGGTTATTTTGATGGTAATCAGACTCTTTGTATTGAGACTCGTAGGTCCACATATGATTATTCCATTTTTCTTGGTGGCAACTTGGTATCTTGGAGTGTTAAGAAGCAGCCTACGGTCTCTCGTTCTAGTTCGGAATCAAAATACTATGCCAAGGCCAACATTGCTACATAATTAGATTGGTTAATGAATCTTCAATGGAATTTACATGTGTCGACTCGTGTGCCTCCAGTTTTACTATGTGATAATAATAGTGCTCTCATTCGGGCTCAAAATCTAATTTCACACAAAAGTGCCAAGCAATGATATTGACTATCATAATGTGCATGGGATGATGTCTTCTGATAAGTTCAAGGTTGCTCATGTTTCTATAGACATACAACTGGCTAGCATCTTTACAAAGGGGTTACCTTGTCCTCAGTTTGAGTTCTTACGTTCCAAGCTTTGCATTGAGACCAGTTATACACTTCGCTTGAGGAGGGTGGGTATGTAATAGGGATATAATTGATTTAGAATTAGGATAAAAAATGAATACACTTTTTGATTGATTTTGTATATATCGTGTTCCATATTTGTTTGTATATTTCTTGTACTCACTACATATATCAATACACACAACCACAATTATTTTTCGGTTTTACTTTCTGTCAGTTGTTAATTGATGTTCAGGTCCCTTTTTCATGAATTATGGGTTGTTATGTATTTTTAGATTTGATGAACTTCTAGATTGTAGTTATGAATTTTTTAGTTTTTTTACATGAGTTTCTGGGTTTTTTGTGTGTTTTGTTTGTCCTATTATTGTTTATGAATTTATGGGTTTCATGTTTTTCCCATTGAGTTTATTTTCACTAGCCATATTTTTTTATTGATCACCTATTTACTAACATCGGTTCCAACCGAACAACTAGTGTCCCATCTTAGTACCGATTAACCTTTATTTGCACAGCTGGACCTAATCGGTGCTAAAATTTTCTTAGTAACAATATAGATTACCGGCGTTAGAAATCTATATTTCAGAATCGCAATACTTAGGCACCTGTTCCTATTTTGAAAAATACCGGTGCCTATGTGACAAAATACCAGTGCCTATGTGACAAAATACCGATGTCTATGTACATGTCCCGCAGTAGTGAAATTATAAATTATAAATTTAAGATATTAAAACATCACTAACTAGTGTCAACATGTATAAAGTGTCAAAATTTTTACATGCAAACACAAGATTTACAATAAAAAATATCAAAATTTAACTTTAAACCACGTGATTTTATTGAAAAACAAAAGGATTCTGAAAAAACATCACAATGTTTGATTGAAATATCAAGTTCTGGAAATGAAACATCCAGTATGGTAGTAAAAACCGACACATTGCACGAAAATGAGAAAAAAATTGATCAACGAACTACTCCAATCACGATTCTTAATCCATTAGAATCTTCAACATAAACACTGAAAAATCTAGGAAGAGAACACTATTCAATAGGGTAAACACAATGAATTTAAGATCATCCTCAAAAAGCAAGTCTTCTAGTTAGATGTCTAATAACACCCAGAATGTTAGATGGCTTGTGTGGAATATTAGAGGAATTGAATCCTCACTAATTAGACTTTGAAAAATAGATCAAAATCCATGCCATATCCCTAATTTGTATCATTGAACCCAAGCATGAGGCCAATCAGGGGGATTCATATAGGATTGAACTAAATTTCCAACATTGCTACTGCTTCCCATTATCTAACATTTGGCTATTTTAGAACTCTGATCTTAAGATTGACAAGTTTATAGAGTCTTCAAAGTTCATTCACACCAAAATCATGATCTCATCTTTCCAAAAAGAAATGTTTGCAGTTTTCTTACATGCTTCCATTTCTATTGCCACTAGAAAAGCTTTATGGACGACCCTGATCCATGAGGTTAATGCTAATAATTTGATAATTGGGGATTTTAATGTTATGACATTTGTTTTGAATAGGACCTTACTCCCCTAATAGGAATAGCATCAGACGCTTCTCTAATTCCATAAATAGGAACCAGCTTAATGAAGTCTTTACAGTTGGCAATACTTTACCTGGTCTAATTGAAAAAGCCCACTCTGGAAAGACTTCACAGAGCTCTTTCCTGCAACCATTGGTCCCTCATTTTCCCCAATATCTCTGTCCACTCACTGAATAAACACACATCAGATGATTGTCCTTTTCTACTTACTATAGGAAGTAACATACAGACATATCCAAAACTTTTCAGATTTCTCAATGTGTGGCTAACTAGACTTGAGTTAAAAGTAATAATTAAAACTTATTGGGAGAAACCACTTAATGAATCTGGCATGATAGGGCTATTCTTAAAGCTTAAAAGACTGAAAATAGTTCTAAAAATATGGAACAAAGAGGTCTTTGGAGATATTAATGGAAATATTAAGAATGCAAAGAAAGAGGTGCTAGATCAGGAACTGTTATATGAGAACTTTAACTCTACCTCTGATCTTATTGAACTTAAGAGGAAGAAAGCCTTTCTCACAAAGGCTCTCTATGAAGAAAACCTTTTCTGGAAACAGAAAGCCAACATTGAATGGCTTAATGATGGATATGAAAACACTAAGTTTTTTCATACATCCGTCAAGAAAAGAAGATCCAAACAGTGTGTTACGAAGATTAAAGATTCTAATGGCACTTGGTTGGACAACACAATGGAGATTGAAAAATAAGCTGTCAGTTTCTTTTCCAATATACTAAATGATGGCTTGGACCCTAATGAACAAACCTTTAGAGATCACTTCTTAATCATATTCCTAATTTCATTACTGAGGCAGATAACCTCATACTAATGAAAGAGCCAACCTCAGACTAATGAAAGAGCCTGACCTTGAAGAGATCATATCGATTTTTCTCTCTCTCTTAATCTCAATGGATCCCTAGGTCTAGATGGTTACACAACATATTTTTTCAGAGACAACTGGGACACTGTTGGCCCGGATATTCTTGATGTTTTCATTAATTTCATGAAAGATGGTAAGATCCCCCCTGGTATCTCTAGTAATTGGACTGTTTTGATCCCTAAAAAGGAAATACCTATTTCCTTTGTGGATTACAGACCAATCAACTTGTCTAACTTCATTAATAAAGTATTTTCAAAATTGATTAATGAAAGACTATTGTCTTTTATGCCTAAAATTATCTCTGAAAATCTATCTGCTTTCATGAAGGATAGAGAGTTAGCAGGCAATATCATTTATTTGCAGGAGATGGACATATTTATGAACACTAAGCAATCCAACCATAACTGCATCATTAAGTTAGACCTTGCCAAGGTCTTCGATAGGGTTAACTGGAACTTCCCTGCCTATTTGGGGAAAATGGTTTTCATGCTAACCTAATTGAAATTATTATAAGCAATATGTCTTCTGTATATTTCTCTATCCTTATTAATGGGAGACCAACTGGTTTCTTTAAAGCCTCTAGAGGAATTAAGCAAGGAGACCCCCTATCTCCCTGCTTATTTAGGCTCTGTTTGGTAGAGTTGTGCTTATAAGCAAAGTTGGCTTATTTTGAAAGCAGGGTGAGACCAGCTTCTGCTTTTCCCCCAAAAATAGCTTCCACTTTCAAAAAAATATATTGGTTTACACTTTACCAAACACCAAAAAGTGATTTGCTTATAAACCCATCAGCTAAAAAGCTCTGCCAAATAGAGCCTTAATATCTTCTTAGAATATTTTACTAGAAGCCTCAAATTGGAAAACTAACACATTTCAAACTTCCCAAAGGAGCTAACATGGTTTCTCACTTAACATATGTCGATGATACAATTATCTTCTTACAGATCAATAGGCCAACTGTCATTAGACTCAATGTTTTTCTCTCTGTGTTTGAAGTAACCTTTGGTCAGAAGATTAATTATGAGAAGAGTAGTTTTTACATCAGTAACAAAGCTAAGCCTGCTCATATTCATTTGCTCAGATCTAAGCTAGGGATGTCCCAAGGTAAATTTCCTTTTACTTATCTAGGATGCCCTATCATCACAGGTAGAACCAAAACTTCTCACTTTAGACACTTATTAGAAATGTATGATAAGAAGCTTAAAAAATGGAAGAATAAATTGATATGACTGGTAATATGATTTTGATTCAATCAATGATGTTATCTATTCCCAACATCTTTGGGAAGTTATTACGAATCTTGATCAGGTACTTAGAACTCTCATGAGCAAACTGAATAAATTCTTTTGGGGTGAAAAAGAATCTGGAGGAAAAAAGGTTTGGAAAAGCTAGTATAAAATTTGATGTCCTAAACTGGAAAATGGCATAAGATTTAGGGATTTTAAGAAGACAATCACTGCATATTCCATAAATCTTTGGTGGAAATGCCAACTAGGTAAAACCCTTAAGTCTCAATTTATATGGCCTATCCCACAGCCCAAAAGAAACTCTCCAAACTGGAAGAGGATCACTTCTGTCAAATCAAGTTGCTGAAGAAAAATATAGAGTTATTCATGGCTCGGGTACTTCCAATGCCTTCTCCTCAAACTAGACAGGCTTTGGACCACTGCAAGACCTCTGTGTTTAGGGGTGGGCATCAGTTCGGTTTTCAAATGTTTCGGTTTATTCGGTTCGGTTTAATCGGGGTGACATTTTACAAACCTAAAATCGAAAACCAAACTATATATTAGGAAAAACTAAATTCGGTTTATTCAAATTCGGTTTTTCGGTTGTCGGTTTCAATTCGGTTTCAATTCAAATATATTT
>JAULKM010049176.1:0-12817 GCA_032355605.1 Rubia tinctorum
AATCAAACCATTCAATGCAGCATCTCTAAGCTTCATTCTAGACCTTGTCATAGGTCCAATCATGTCACTTAGAGGATTACGAACATAACCCTTGAATGTTTTATCAAGATGTGGAATGTCTTCATTTATGGTGGTAGTCGTACCCTGATCTCCATCAATTTCAATTGCTCGTTCAATTTTCATTATTTAATTTTTGCATGATACTATCAATATATATGTTCAACATAAATAATCTCTCCCTTCGACAATAAACGGGTTGATGACTTTAAGTGACAAAATTGTATAATACAGAGGGAATAGTGAGGATAAACATGCTGATTCACTATCGTTGTATTCTCTCTTTAATTTTCTGTAAATTTGGGCAACTTTTCGCCTTCATTAGTTTTTTACAAACTTCCTACAATATTCTCGATCATTTACGTAGTTTCAGGAATTCTAATAATACTAAATAGGCGCAACTTTTTGTTTTTTGTCATTTGACTTTCTTGAATACTTTGGCTATTTTTATGCAAATGATGTGCACATCCGGAAATATTTTTGCAACTGGGGTGCACTATAAGACTATAGTTGTGTAAATTTGGTGCACATTTTGAACAGGTTTTGTACAGTCTTTGGGGTGCATTTTAATTTTTCCCTTCATTTTGTTAAGTGTGTTGCATGTATTATTTTTTTAAAAAAGTTCTATTTTCATTCAATTAATCTGTTTTGCCAACTTGATTCAAGCGGAGCGAGTGAGGACAACTCTACAGTTGTTGGGTAATAATGACGAGTATGTGGGCCCAAACAAAAGCTCAAAAATTGGTGGGCCTTTATAGGCATGCCTCTGGTCTTAACAACTTCCAAATCGAAGGGGCTAAGCTTGAAAATAGGTGGGCCTCTGGGCTCAACACCTTCCGAACATCGGGCCAAAAAAGGAAGACCTTTAAAAAGATATTTTTTTAAAAAATTGCTTTACCCTAAACTCCAGACTTAGTTGCATGGATTCATCAGTATATTATGGACCCTGAACTCTGTAAAATATTTTCTGTCATGTATGTACATATGTTTAGTATTAACGAACGTAGTTAAGTATGTTCACGTGACCATGTGTTTTTCCATGTATGGTCACGTAGTATCTATCAATGTTACAAGGGTTTCAGATATAGGTATCAAATAAAGCTCTTGCACCGCCTCTTTTAATTTTCTACTTTAGACATTATTTAGCTGTTCTGGTGATTTTGTGAAGGGTCGCATCGATGGTTGCCAATTTAATTACTTTGCTCCGGAAACTAGCTTGTCGAATTTAGAATCATAGCATACGCATGCATCACTTCACTGAGCTATGAAATGACTAATTCTGGTGAAATTGTCAGTGTATGATGTGTGACCGTGTCTAAAATCGTATTCGAGGTGTTTTATCACGGGCAAGGTGATACACGAGCCTTGAATTTAAGAGAAAAAGATTTTTATTTTTTTTTAAATACACATCTAAAAATGTCTGTAAATGGTGAATGGATGAACTAGAATTCAAAGTTACATGTACACAAGACATTGTCTCGGCTTTAATAGTTCTGAAGTGCTAAAGTCATTGAAGGAAAGCTCTGTTAGGATAAGATGAAATCATAGATTAGATAAGGTGAGATCATAGATTGAGATTTGATTAGATATTCTTGAGATATGTCTAGATACATTGAATATCTAGGGCTTGTATTCTACATCTATTCTACATAATACACAACCTCTCTTATGGAGAGTTTTCCTTATTCACATGGTATCATGATAGGGTTTTGATCCTTCTTATTTTTTCTCTCCAGCAGCCGTGTCTGCCTTTTCCTTTCACTCTCTGCTCTTATTTTTTTCTCGCCCCTATTCCAAGCCGTGTCCTAGCTTTTCTTTCTCACTAAGTCGCCTCACTTTCTCTTCCAATTTTCTTCTTCTTTTTCCCCTATGTTGTTCAACTACCTCTCCCCATGGACGAATAAAAAAAATCCCTTACAACACCCTTCTTCATATGTTCCCAATCAAATTGAACTCCACTAATTACCTGCTCTGGAAACGACAGGTGATCCATGTTCTTAAGCCAAAAGGACTGTATAACTTTCCCGACGGTACCAAGCCATGTCCCGTTCTTCCAATTCCACCATCGGAGTCATCGTCTTCCACTCCGTCATATGCCTCTGTTACTAGCGCCTTCTATAGTGCTACTAAGGATGACCCGAAGGCTGCCTGTGAACAAGATTTAGTTGATCGCAAAGCTTGGCTTGACGAAGATCAGCGTGCGTACAACTTGTTATTCTCGTCATTATCTCCAGAGGCTTTGGCTGAGCTTGAGGATTATTCGACCTCCCAGCAGATGTGGGATACTATTTTCGATGTCTATCATAATCAAAGTAATTCCAATATCTTTGCGCCTTTGCTCAAATGTTTTTGCTGTCCACAAAACTGGTTTTGTTCATGATTTGCACCTCCAGTTTAAGAATATTTTTTATCAACTCTCTAGTTTGGGTCCCCCTGTTTCGAATGATGGTCAGCTTCTTTGGTTTCTTAGTGCCCTTGGATATAATTTTAAGGAATTTTCTGCACCTTTAATCACTACTTCGTCGATTCCTTTATATTCTGAAATTGTTAATCGAGTCTAGGACCACGGGGCATTTTTAAACAATTTGCAGGGTCATTCGGTTTCTAGGGTATGGCAGTTGACTCCGTCGCTTTTGTGGCTTCTGAATCAGCCCCCGATGGCTGCGCATGGACCCACGCGCTAGCAGGTGCAGCGCGTGACGGTGTCACGCCTGGCACACGCGCCGGCCTTTCTGGTCAGTTCTCAGCCCGAGGCCGTGGCAAGTCTTATGGTTAATTTTTCAGGCGGCCATGATCGAGATCTTCAATGCCAGTGGTGCCAAAAAAATGGGTCATGATGCCGCTCACTGTTATCATCTCGTTCAGCTTCCATCAGAGACCTCTCATTTGGCTCAGTAGTTTCAGTCTTCTCCTCAGATAGAACCAGCGGCTGTCATACCTAACTGGTACCTTAACTCTGGGGCCTCCATCTATTTGAGTTTGTCTCCTTCAAACCTTAAGAGTGCCACCCCCTACACTGGTAATTATTTTGTTTTTGTCGAAAATGGTTATGCTATACCTATTTCTGCTATTGATAATTCCCACCTTACAAATTTTTGCGTCTATCTGATGTTTTGGTTATCCCTGATATAACCAACAACTTATTTTCGATTAGTAAACTTACCATAGATCTTGGCATACTGATTAATTTTGATGATCGCTCTTTTGTGATTTAGCCGAAAGTCACCAGGGCAGTCATGAGCAGAAGCCACAGTGAGGATGGCGTATATGTGTTGGATCATGGTTACAATGTCATCCTTTCCTTTATCAAGCAAAATAAAATACGGGATTCTTTTGATTTGTGGCATGCCCGTTCTGGATATGTGTCCCACAGTATCATTTCTTTGTTAGTTAAAAATGGTGAACTTTCTGTCTCTTTCTTGCTGCCAAAACTGAATGCATGCGCCTTGTGCGTTATGGAGAAAGGTCATAAAATATCATTTGTTGAGAACTCTAAACGGGCTAAGCATATTTTGAATTTGATTCATTGTGATTTATGGGGACCGTCTCTAGTTTTATATGGTCATGGGTTTGCCTACTATGCTCTTTTTGTGGATGATTTTTCACGATTTATCTGGATTTATCCCATTCACCGTAACTCTGAATTTGTTGATGTTTACATGAAATTTGAGGCATATGTGGAAAATCAATTTTCTTCTGGGGTATAAGTGTTTCAGAGTGATGGTGGCACTGAATTTCTGAACACTTGTCTTCAGACTCATTTTGAATCTAAGGGGATCCACCATCAAATCTCTTGCCCTTACCCACCCGAGCAGAACGGGCGTGCTGAATGTAAACACCGTCATGTGGTTAAAATGGGTCTCACTATGCTCATTCATTTGCATCTTCATCTATCATTCTGGGATGACGTCTTTTCCACGGTTGTCTAAGTCATTAATCGCCTCCCCACACCGGTTCTAAATGGAGGTTCACTTTAAAATGTTTTGTTTGGACAGACTTCAATACACTTTAACTTTCATCCTTTTGGTTGTAAAGTATATCCCTTTGTCCGCCCTTATGCTGAACACAAGTTATCACCCCGTAGTATTCTCTATGTGTTTTTTGGCTATAGCTCGCAATACAAGGGATTTAGCTATCTTGACACTACTTCTGGTAGGGTCTATATAACTCGGCATCCACGGTTTGATGAAACCTGCTACCCCTTTGCTTCTGCAAATTCAAGCCCTATTGCGTTCTCTTCTCTAGATGTTTCTTCCTTTATTGATCCAGTTCTTCCAGATTCGAAGCCTGCGTCGCCAACACCACCTCCTTTGGCACCTTGTTCTCTGTGCCTGGTCAATCTACCCGCTCTTACGCCCCTTTCTCCTGAGACTATTGAATCAGTCCCTTCTTCTCCATCGGTGCACTCTGGGTCCTATTATGATGACTCTCCTAGCCCGTCACCTTCTCGGCCTCATCCCATGACCACTCGGCCTCGTATTGGTTTAAGTCATCCTCGTCACCTGGATGATTGTGTCGTTTCTGGCCTTACGGCTGTAGTTCTTCAGCATTCTGAGCCTCAGGACTATTGAGATGCACTTTGAGATCCTCAGTGGGTTGCCGTGATGAATGATGAGATGATGACTTTTCGGAAGCAACACACTTTGGATTTAAATCCTCAGCCGTCTGATGTGAATGTTATCATTTCATACGGTTCTTTCCATCGCCACCATGCAGAAGTGGCCTCTGTACCAGTTGAAGATCAAGAGTGCCTTTCTTAATGGGGTTCTTGATACGCTAGTTTATATGGCGCAACCTGTTGGCTTTAAGGACCCCACTCGGCTCGGCTATGTATGCTGACTGGGGAAAGCCATTTATGGGCTCAAGCAGGCTCTCAGGGCTTGGTTTGAGCAGCTCAGTGCTTTTCTTCGCTATCTTGGTTTTGTTTGCAGCTCTTCCGACACCTCTCTATCTGTGTTTTCTCGGGGTTCTGTTCTTCCCTGCCTTCAAGTGTATGTTGATGATATCATCCTTATTGGTAATGATCCTACTATCATTATCCAGTTTATCTCTCGTACTCACCTGGAGTTTGCCATTAAGGATCTTGGTTCCCTCAACTAATTTCTTGGCCTTAAGGTCTCTTCCACTAACTCTGCCCTCTTTCTGGGTTAGGAAAAGTATGCTAGGGATATCCTCCGTTGAGTTGGAATGTCTGATATTGTGCCGGTCTCCACTCCCTTTTTACCTGCCTCTCAGCTCCTCAGTGGTTCGAACAAGCCTTTCAGCAATCTCACTCTCTACCGATCATTGGTTGGTGCTTTTTAGTATCTCACCATCACTCAACCTGATTTGGCTTTTTTTGTGAACTCTGTCAGTCAGTTTCTTCAGGATTCTCGTGATGATCACTTTGCGGCTATCACTCAGGTAATTTGATATGTCAGTGGCACTCTTCATTTTGGCCTATCCTTCCGTTCCCCTGCTTCCACATACGTGTTAGGATATTCTGATGCTGATTGGGCTCGCTGCCTAGATATGCTAGGGATATCATTAGATATGCTTGAGATATGTCTAGATACATTGAATGTCTAGATACATTCAATGTCTAGATCTTGTATTTTATATTTATTCTACATAATATACAACCTCTCTTGTGGAGAGTTTTCCTTATTCACAAGGTCAAAAGCATTAATATATCACAGGTTACTCTAATACTCAATTACACTATCAAATAGGAATCATCATGCTATCATCTTCTTAGAGGAGAGGATAGTAATTATAGCACTCATTTTACTCCATATGTGTCTCTGTAAGTGTCTTGCCACTTTTTTTTTTACTATTCTTGAGTAGGGAATATAACAAAAGGAAAGCTACAAATGTCTGACAAAGGGCATAATATAGTTGATAGTGTATAATTATCACTAATATTAGGGTTTCGACATAAAATCTAATGGACAGTTTACATAGGAAATTGAGTTAAAATTTAAAAAATAGACCGAGTAAATGAAATTTACGGAAATTTATATTTAAAAAAAGAATATTTCATTATTAAAAAGTTATTTTTATATGGGAAAAAGTGACAATATTAGAAATGAGAAGAATTATATAATTGTCACTAATATCAGAGTTTCTCTTGGGGCTTGTACCAAAACCCTAGTATTAGGGATAATTATACGCTATCAATAAGGTCGCCCCTTGAAGTTCATTTACCAGATGGACAAATATAAAAGGACGCCCCAGTAAAGTTCATTTACCAGATGGACAAATTTGATCATCACGGAAATATATGGAAATAATCGAGCATTGTTCATGAAAATAATGAGATAAACTTCTTGATTCAGACAAGACGAAAGGAACAATACTCAATAACCCATAAATGATTCGATTGCCATTTTCAGTGGTGTTTGAATTTCATTTGTGAGGTAGAAAGCAAATCGGATTAATAAGTTGGCATCATTAACTGTTTGAGGGCAGCAAAAGAATCCCTAAAGCACACGTAGGGTAAATACAAAGAGTTGATGAGACGTTCTCACCTAATCTTAAGGTGAGACGGATGGTCTAGATACAATTATTTAAAGATGTGGATAATATGAGGTGCATTTTGTAATTTCTAAAACTCTACTTTGTACCCTGCCTCACCATAAGTTATAGTGAAACGGTCTCATATGAATCTTTCTCTGGGAAAAAATTGATACGTCCTCTAATTTATACAAAAGCTCCACTTTCTAAATTAACAAATGAACTTTTTTAAAAACTATAAAGCAAGAGAATAATTTTCTTGTAGAGAGGATGAAAATGTGACCATTTTATTCTGGGTCAAGTATCAATGAAAAGACTTGACCAGCAAACATAGTTCAGGCATCTTAATTGCTCACCATGATTTAATTGCTAGAGGAAGGCATGGGTAGTAATCATGGTGGTCAGCTACAAAGATCAGCCTAGAAAGATGTGAATTTTATAAAACTCACAAATATTAGAAAGGAACGATTCCGAATTTGGGAAAGAAGTCACAAATAGTAATAATTGTTAATGGTTTGGGCAAAGTGTAAATAATTAATTAATAGATTTAGAAGTTGCAAGAAGCATTGGGGGAACAAGAAAAGGGAGTGCCAAACATGGATGGCCTAAAATCACATGATCAGTAACCAATAAAATGAGTTTGTCGATCACTTTTGAGGGTGTGGATTTGGGAACGAAGATAATGTTTGTCTGTTGACTGTTGAGTGTCCTAAGAAGTTGATCATAGGCCCCCAATGTAGGACGAACTCGACAGTAATCCCAAGTGGAAAACACGACATGATTGTTGAAAAGGGCAATCAAATTTTTTCTTAAATGTGTAATATTAATTTACCATAACACTTATTCATAAATTTATTCGTCCATCGGCCTTCTTTATGAAAGTATATTTATCCGGCTGATTATTTAAGAGTGTCACACTTTTATAATTTGGACAAATTTTCAAGAGTGCAGAAATTTATTTTTGGCAAATTTAGCTTCATTCTCTCCATTCATTCTAATTTTTCAATTTCCAAATTAATTTTCTCCTCATTTTATACACACCATGAACTTTTGTTTTTTTAAAAGAGCAAATGTTTTCGGTGGAACTATTACGATCGTTCACTTTCGACCTCTTAACTTTTTTTGAACATTTTTTGCCCTCTCAACTTACAAAATTGGCTAACCGTTGCACTTCCGTTAGATCAAACAGTTAACTTAGGTCAAAGCGTCATTTCATGTTGCTTTTTTCTTTTCCTTTTCTTTTTCTTTTTCCCCTTCCCCTTCCCCTTTCCCTCACCCTTCCCTATTCTGCCACCACCATCCCCTTGAACCCTAATTCCCACGCCTCCCTCCACCACCAGCAACCTCCCTACACCACTGAAACCCTCCACCCTTCAACCATGAAATCCAGAGGAGCCTGAAACCCTAATTCCCATGCCATGGCCTTCCACTTCCATATCTGTGGCGTCTTTCACCTGTACCTCATCGTCGAAATGGTGGCGGCCTCCGCTGGGGCGAGGGCTAGGGAGGGGCCCGGGCCCATGGAAACCTATATGGTAGGTTCTTGGGTCTACCTTTGGGTGCCTTTCGGCAACACAACCCCAACAAAGCGGGGATCACTTCAAATTAGAGAGCGACATTATCACCGACGCCGGAGTCGAACAGATTGAGGTTCTTCATCTTCTTCTGGTCTTGATAGGTTGGTTTCCGGGGATTTCGAACCGTCGCATTCTGTAAGGTAAACTCTGGATTGTTTCATTCCATCGTCGTCATCGCGTAGGGTGGCAGAGACGGCGACTTGGTCTGGGACTTCTTGGGGATGGAGAACAAAAGCTTCATTGTGTACGTTTTTCCTTCTTCTTTGTTTAGAGGGCATCATGTTGTTTCATGGGTGATGGGTGACATATTTTAGGGGTGGTGGGTGGCGGGTTTCAGTGGTCGAGGGAGGTTGCCAGTGGTGGAGGGTGGCGTAGGAATTAAGGTTCAGGGGGCTGGAGGTGGCAGAATGGGGAAGGGGAAGGAGAAAGGGAAGGGGAAGAGGAAGGGGAAAAAGAAAAGAAAAAGAAAAAGATGAAATATCAATATTGCCCTTAAAAACCGACACTTTGACCTAAGTTAACGGTTTGACCTGACAGAAAGGCCACGATTAGCCAGTTTTGTAAGTTGAGGGGCAAAAAATGTTCAAAAAAGATGAGGAGCTGAAGGTGAACGATCGTGATAGTTCAAGGGCCACGGAAGTCATTTGCTCTATTTAAAATGTGTCATCTCTCACCATAAGAAGGGTATAATCTATTGAGCTCTCCAGTTTTCAAACAAGCATCTCGACCTCCCATGAGTTTGGATTCTTAGTAGTTCTCACTCTTAGATTATATTGTAGATAAAAATAAGCAATTCAACAATGTTATGTTCAATACCTTCCTTATCTTTATTGATTTTTCAAGATAACCGGTAATTTTCAACAAGCTTAATTTTTAGCGGAATTCTCTTAGTTGATCAACAATTGAGTTATGAAAGAACTCACTCAAACAATTCAGCCTATTTTAGATGGGGCAATAAGTATTGTAAGAATTATAACTCGATAGTTCATCGATTGAGTGACATATCCTAGAAGGGTTACATCCTTTTTCTCAATCCTTTCTGCAGAAAGAAAATGACATTTTTTTCTTATTTATGAGAAATATCTAGATTACCCTTTTTCAATCTTCGTGTCATCATCACCAACCACTTTCAGCCACTACCTCCTATTTTTTACAGCCCACCTAAGCACCACTAACATCCGACACCACCACCCAGCATCACCAATATCAGAGCACACTATCTGGCACCATCAATATCAGGCCACACCTAACACCACCACCCTTGTTTAAACCAATCGGTTACCCCTTCTTCCACATATCTTCCACCACCCTGTCTTCCGCCTTACCACAACCACTCTTTCTCAACTCACCCGCAAATTGCAAAAACCCCAAATCACAATCTCATCATCTCCAACAAATTGTGAAATCCCTAAAAGAAGTATAATCTCTTGAGTTCTCAAGTTTGTGGCATGTTGAATATTTACTAAAATAGAATGTGTGCATATTTAGTTGGAACTAACTAAAATAGAAAATGTGCAGATTCGACAAGAGTAGAAGGAATACAGACTATCTCTTGTGTTTTTTTAATTTAACAAAATTCTTAATAAGATTAAGATTTTAAGAAACACAACCCTTTATATTTCAATTCCACCACCAGCGCTTCAATCGTCTGGTCCACGAGATGATGACAGATCTCTGCCTATGGATGGAGAGAATGAAGTCCTTGGGGGTGTACTGGCATGAGAGCGGAGGCGGCCCTCGTGCGAGGCGCGATCGGTGGTGCGGTTGTAGACGGAGATGGGAAAGCCTTTCTCGGCGATGTTGAGGGTCAGGCTCTGGCCCATAACGGCGAGGTGGAGGTGGCGGAGGAATAGGAGGAAGGCGGTTTCAAGTGGTGACGGTTTCAGGTGGAGGTGGCGGCGGAATTGGGCGAGGGGAAGGGAAAGGGGGAAGACAGGGTTTCAGAGGACGAGCATCAGGGTTTTAGGGGAATTTTTGGGGGAATTTTTAATTGAAAGTCTAAATTGTTTTTTTGTTACCCAACATATGTCGCAATACCATCTTTTGGTCCCCGATAAAATTGGAAATTTTTAAATGAAAATGTTTTTTAATTAGTAAAATTACGAAAATACTGCTGGCTATATCGAAAAATAATTTCGGTTTAATATGAAAACCACCAAAAATCTGGTTTTGGGAACAAAAAAAATATTTTTTATTTTTTGGTTGCTGAATGTACGCGGTATTAGTCTCGGAGATCAAAAGATAGTATTGCGACATATATTGGGTTCCAAAAAAACAATTTAGTCTTTCGTATAACTGTGGTAAAGGTCCTTCACAATGTATGATCCTAATACAGTAAGTGATGGGATCAACCCATTTACACATTGATATTCAAAATAAAACTAGACAATCTAAAATCACCGTAACTATTGACATAACTAGTGAATTGGGTCTGGTTGGTAAAATCACACTTTTTATAATTGAGAGGTCCAGAGTTCAAAATACAACCCCATCAAGAATTGTGAATATTAGAGTAGTTTCTTGACGGGGATTACCCAGTGTCATGGTACCGTGTCGATGGTCTCCATTGTTGTTTCCCAACCTGCAAGTGGTCGATGATGGTGAGATCAAGGTGGTTTCAGACAGCGGTTTATTGTTGGTGCAACGTTTGGGTGTTTCCAGGAGGGCGTCCTTAGCTATTCGAATGGATAGAGTTTCATGCTCTATTGAATTTCAATAGATTCAATGGTTAGCTAGGTCTTACATTAGAATGTTAATATGTAATTTAATTTAAATGTAACCTTTAAAAACAACTATTGACATAACTACACTAAAATGATAAAACCAGAACATCAATAATAGAAAAAACAAAGTCAATTTTCATCTTTCATAAGTAGCGCCCCTCCTTGAAGCAAGAAACTATGGCAGATGTGTACATGGCTCAATCTGTCATGACATCATATTTTTCAGGGTTGCAACTCCAAAACTAAAAAAACTGAAAAATGGTCACAAATCAAACTCGAGTTCTTGTGAAAACCTACCCAAATCGAGCCCCTCCCAAAAGGGTTATTATTCCGTCTGCCATAAGTTGGACGTTGGTAAGGATGATCATGGGTCTAGAACCTGATTCAGATCCACGGGGTCTAAATCCATTGGATCGGATATGAGTCCAAAATTTTTAGATCTATCGGATTCGGATTCGGTCCTGAATCTAGATTTTAAAATACGGGTCCGGGTCTAAAATATTAAGACCCAGGACCGACATGTAGAATCATATAATCCTAACTATATACGCCCTCCATCCCGGAATAATTGCCTTACTTTATATTTTCGCTCGTCCCACATAAAATAACACCTTTTAATTCTTACCCAAAATAGTAAGAAATATGCTGTAAAATTCCTACAATATTCTCTTTAACTTCAACAACTTTTTGACTGGGCACACTGTTTTTCCAAAATAGCCCTACTTTTTCACAATTATTCTCTGTCACATCAGCTTGCATAAAATACCGAGCCAAAAACGTTTGTGCCAATTATTCCGGGACGGATGAAGTATATAATTTTACCCAAAATTCTAGATTACTTTTATATTCTTTCTGTAGTTTATATTTAGTTCAACAAATACTATGTATTGTATATATTTTTCTTGAATAAATAATTCATATGCATATTGAAATTGAATTATTTGTATTTAAGAAAATGCAAAATTTTGGGAAAGATCGTCTTTCCATAGACATATGGAAAGACGGGGTTGAATTGAAATTATAAAAAGTAAAAGATTTTAGTTGTAACATTAAAATTTTATTAGGCAACATGTATGAGTGATAAATTTATGACCCGATTAATACAACCCAAAAAAATTATTTTAATTTATAGTTTAAACCTTGGTCTTTTCATAAGTTATGGAAAGACTGTCTTTCAAGAGACGGACTCTTAAGAAAATATATTTTTTATTTAGTGAATAAAAAATAGAATATTATACACATTTAAAATCCATTTTGGACCCAAAATCCGTTTAAACGCATCTGATTTGGATTTGGGTCAAAAAATTTCAGACACTGCGGATTTAGGTTAGGTATGGATCTAACTAAAAAAATTTAATAGACCCAAATCTGTCCCGACCCATGATCATCCCTGCGTCGGGTGAGGAAAATATAGCTAACCAAGAAGATTTGAGCTCTACCGATGTAGAAACAGGTCTAATCCAATCACTAGAGAGAAACCCACCAAGATTAGCCAAGCTTGAACTTTTAAAAAGACTTTACCTGTTCTTAACTACAGTAAACTTTTTTTTAAAAAAAAAGTACCATAAAAAAAAGAGTTCGTCTTTTGAAAGACGGTCTTTCCATGAGTAATGGAAAGACCAAGGTTTAAAGTGCAAATTAGAAGAAATGAAAATAAAAAATTTGGGTTGCATGAATCGGGTTATAAACTTTATGACTACTACACGTTTCAAAATAAAATTTTAATATTGCAACTAAGACCTTTTATTATTTTATTATTCTAATTAAACTCCGTCTTTCCATAAACTTATGGAAAGACGGTCCAAGACTTTGCCTTAAAAAAACTAGTGCAAAAGGAAGAAAAAAGTTTGGGCTTTTTTTTATAAAAAAAATACATACAAGCAATTAAATTATACTCCCTCCGTCCCAGCAGTTTTGGCCTATTTTTTGGTCAACTTTCTCGGACCATGTTTGACCATATATTTC
>JAULKM010049195.1:0-12815 GCA_032355605.1 Rubia tinctorum
AGTGTGCTCATATTTAGAATTATTTTTGAAATATTGTAATTTAGGAGTTTTGATTTGATTATAATTAGATTTGGTAGTTTAGATAAGGTAGATTCATTCAGAATTCATCCAATATTTAGATTGATTTACTTGCATGAATATGGTCATCATTTATAGTTAAATTAGGTAGTTTAGTAAGATGTGATTTAGCTTCTTAAAGCCACCATAATTATTTTCAGTTTCTATTTGTATTGCCCGAACTATACCCTATAAATAGGGGAGACCATCCACGAAATTATACACTTTCACACAACCATTTTTGTCAATAAAAAATTTAGATTTTTGAGTTTATTGCTTGTGAGCATTAATCTTTATTGTTGCCTAATCCTATGGGTTAATTAAGTATCAATACCTTTTGTGAATTAATCCTACGGGCTAGTTAGTGAACAAAGAACCCTTTATTTGTGAGTTAATCCTGCGGGCTAGTTAACGAGCAAAATTTTGAATTGTGAACCAATCCTGCGAGCTAGTTGGCATTACAATTCTCAAGCTGTTCAAGATCTCGAGAGCTAGTTTTGATCAGTTTGTTTGGCTATACTAGGGTTTTCAAAATCCCTCGTTTAGTCAAAGATCTAAAATTCCGCAATCCAGAGTCTTAGTAAGGAGATTCATATCATTTGGTGTCGGAGAAAGGCAAAAGTTTCTGTGACCATCATATCAGTCGGCATCAGTTGGTATCGTTGGGGGATATCAGTTGATACCTTTATATCCATATTTTATTTTCAAAGAAAAAATCCAAAAACATTTCAAAAAAATTCCGCCGCTAGACATTCTCACCACCGCCGGTAGTATTTGCTTCGTCACGGGTCAACCAGTGTCTCCGACCAATCACCTCCATCTGTTACTACCCTACGCTGTCACTCATCTACGTCACCGGAGAACCTAGTTCCTCCAGCGCCTATTGCCCGATTGACTCCGGCTTCGGATCTAGTTTCATCATCTCCGACCGCTTCATCTTCGTCGACCAACAGGATCTTCATCATCTTCAGGTTCTTCGGCAGTGCCTTCGAAATTTATTCTCAAGTTAGCGCAACTCTGGCGCAGGTAGTTCCAGTTTAGCGTAGAAGAAACAGTTTAAAGAAGAAGACGTTCGTGGCGTGCATCACATGCGTGAACTCACAGCTGAGCGCGTGAAGACCACGTGCGCGTCACTTTGAAGGTGCGTCAATTCCACGAGTGAGTCAACCAGCCAACCTTTTAATCTCGTGATCTGTTCATCATCGAGTTAGTCCAATTTATATCGATTTATTTGATTTTCTCCCCTGGATTTCTTTTTCGCGCGAGTTGAAGGAGTTTTTGCCACATCGATATTCCAATCACTGCATAATCAGCGTTCGGTCACTGTTTATTAGTAGAACTTCACAGGGATGGTGTGGGAAGTTTATCAACATTTATTTTTAAAGTTCATTCTCGTTTCGAGGATGAAAATTTTTGACCACGGAGGTAATGATAAGTGGTCAAAAATGTCATTTATTATATTTTTCTTAGTTTAGTATTTTCAGTAGCTTAACACTAAACTCTTTTTTCTACTGGGGTTTTTTAATGATGTATTGTGCTCATATTTAGAGTTATTTTTGAAATATTGTAATTTAGGAGTTTTGATTTGATTGAATTATATTTGGTAGTTTAGATAATGTAGATTTATTCAAGAATTCATCCAATATTTGGATTGATTTACTTGGATGAATATGGTTATCATTTATATTTAAACTAGGTAGTTTAGTTAGATATGGTTTTAGCTCCTTATAGCTACCATAATTCTTTTCAGTTTCTATTTGTATTGACCAAATTATACCCTATAAATAGGGGAGGCCATCCACAAAATTATACACTTTACACAACCATTTTTATCAATAAAAAATTCATATTTTTGAGTTTATTTCTTGCGATCATTAATCTTTATTGTTGCTTAATCCCGCGGGTTAATTAAGTATCAATACCCTTTGTGAACTAATCAGGCGGGCTAGTTAATGAATAAAGAACCCTTTATTTGTGAGTTAATCACGCGGGCTAGTTAATGAGCAAAATTTGAATTGTGAACCAATCTTGTGGGCTTGTTGACATTACAATTCTCGAGCTATTCAAGATCCCGAGAGCTAGTTTTGATAAGTTTGTGCGGCTATACTAGGTTTGCAAAATCTCTCGTTTAGTCAAAGATCTAAAATTCTGCAATCCAGAGTCTTCGTAAGGAGATTCATATCATAGAGGCAACACCTATACTCATATGGAAGAGTCAAAGGTAGGAGAGACAGAGGGAGATGGCCCTATGATTGTGCAACAAGAGTATGTTGGAACACATGATGCAGCATCAGCAGAAAATGAGCAGACAAAGCATGTTCCACACAGGAACCTGAGCTGATCTATTCCAGTGACGAGGTCTTGGATGAGTTCATCCAAACCAAAGTGAGAAAGGCCAAAAGAAAGGAGCCTGCACCTGAGTCTTTACAACCAGCAAAGAAGAGCAAGATAGATACTCAGGAGTCCAAGAAAAAAAAGTGATGCTATCTCCACCATATTTTATGATGATAAGTGTGACGAGAAGTGGAAGGTATTTTTTCATTAAAAATATTTCTGAAAGACCAGTAGATCTAGTGGCATACAGGGAGAGTGGGTTTTCAGTTTCCTTAGAATTTCTAGGGTTGAAGACATCAGCCACATTGTATTAAGAGTATAATAAGCAACTAGTTTGTGAGGTGTACTCAAATATGATTGCTGGAAATTTGGAGGAGGACTCATCCTGGCTTGACAGAGTTTATGTGAGAGGAAAAGTGATTAATTTTTCTACTAGAAAGATTAACAAGCTATTAGGGATGAAAACTTCTAATTTTGAGGGAGTATTTTCTGAAGATTTGGGGGGTCACTAATGACCAAATTCAGGAGGCTATTTCTGGTGGATACAAGACAGAATGACCAGCAACTGGATACTCACAAGCCTCCTGCCTATTTTCTAGATTCTTCGACCTTTATCAGATAGCTATAAACTAATGGATGCCCTTAACCAACACCACTGCCCTCACCAAGGAAATGGAAAAACTGATGTACTGTGGTCAACCTGGGCTTCTTCACATAGCAGAGCATTGTGAGGCAATCCATTTCTCCCAAGGCCAAGCATGCACTGGTATACCCTTGTTTGATTTTTGACTTGGTAAGGAGTGAAAGAGTGAAAGATAAGGCTAAAGATGAAATTTTCAAGACTGGGCCTCTTAGGGAGAATAAGAAAACTTTTGGGAAAAGACAAGTGCATGACTTGCCATGGAACCCGAATGCTTCTACTTCAGCTGGTGATGAGAAACTGGTGAATCTTGCGGCCATGAATGCAAAGTTGGGAGCTCTGGCCATTTATATTGGTGCCTTGGAGCCTGATAAAGCTAGAATTGAGGGGGAGAAGGCACAATTGGAGGCACATATGGTTGCTCCTAAATAGCATTTAAGACTGTGCAGAGATTATGTTTCAACATAGTTAGATTATGGTTTCAGAGGGAGCTGATTTTTCTTGAAAATTATTTCTATTTTTTGTTGCCCTTGGCATATTCATGGCCTCAGTGGGAGAATATTTGGATTTTGGAGATTATTTTTTGTGGTGATGTAATTTGATGGATTTCTGGATTTTTGGTTTTCTTTGGCATTCTTATTAATTCATATTCCGGTGATTAGTATATGTTCCAACATGTGGGAATTTTGGAAATATTATGTTGTGAAGTTGGAAGTTTTTCTTTATGCTATAAATTTCAATATGGTTGGGTCTACAAAATGCCAAGGGGAGGGGGGATTTTAAATTCACGTAATGTGAATTTATTATTTAATTGCCATTTGTGAACTAATTTGGAAAAGAAAAACTTTCCATGTTGGAACACACGGAATGTTGAAACCTTGAAGGATTTAACTGATTGGAGAATATTGCGTGGATATTGATTTATGGATGATTGAAGATTTCACAAAAATTATTTAGGCGTGTGATTGAACCATATTGTATTCATGAAAAATCCCTATTTTTAAGAAATTAGACTTATGGAATATTATGAGATATGTTGAGAAAAGAAAATCACTTTATTTAAGGGATTGTGATATGTTTCAGAAGCTGATATGGAATCAAAATATTTTGGAGACAAAGGTGGAGATTTTCTATCTGCTCATGGACTATAAATATATGACATCATGTATGTGCTACTCAAGAACTAAATGGCGAAAATCTGCATCCAAATTTTCTATCTTTCCGACAAGAGCCAAAATGCATATGTTCCAACAAATAGTAACCCGTTGATCAATTTCAGAATTATATGCCTTAATTCCTCGGGAAGAGTTGATCCAGCGTCGACGAGTTTCGAGATTAGAAAGAGTTTGATTAAGGTGGATCGGTAGCAAGGGGAGCTTACGAAATTCACAAGTTGTAATTAAAAATATAATTATAGTTTTATGATGTACTTTGTACTACTCCCTTTGTTCCAAACTAAACTGCACACTTACTATTTGACAGTCAACACTGTCGAACTTTGACCACACATTTAAACATATATATAAAAATAATACTATCGCATGTGATATTGTTGGATTCATCGTAGTAAGTAGTTTCTAAATATTAATTTTTTATTTACCGTTATTGTATGTAGTTAAATATTTTAACGGTCAAACATGTTTCTTGAATGCCACGAAAAAGATTTTGTGAAGTTTAGTTTGGGACGAAGGGAATTTATTATGTTTCTTATTAGTGAATTTATTCTTAACTAGGTCAAGCCCCGCATATGTATGTGAATTTCACCGAACTGCGTAACCAAGTCTCATGTGTTTATGCTTTACTTTATTAGATAGGTTACGTTGAAACACGTTAGTAAATATTGAATTAATTAGGTAAAATCAAATATCACCTGTAATGGCGAGGAATTCATAAGCCTAGTTAATGTCATATTCCAGAGTCTGCTTTATTGGTGAACTTAAGCTAATAAGAGCTGAACTTAAGCTATTATAAATAGAGAGAGTTAGTCTCTGTAATGGTAGTGAATTGTAGAGGCATATGTTTTTGGTCTTGAATTCACTCTTTCATTTGTAGTTTGTCTAACTCCTTTAGGTAATAAGATTAGTTAATTTCTGTTCGTGGAGGTATGCAACATGTTTGGTGAACCACAATAAATTTAATGTTCTGTTTTTCTTGCCTTTCTTTCTCACTAAAAATGAATGCGCTAACCAAAATGTCATTTGACAACCCACAAATCATTTGACAACCCCAAAAATAATAATTTGTCAAATTTTATTTCATAAACAAATTAAACCCCCTTCATACAAGTGGACGAGATTGAACTTTTCACAAAAGTAAAACTTATATCGATCTTATATAATCAACTATATGAAAAACTGGACACAGTATTAATGTCATAATCTAAAGACTGAATACATTTTATATATATATATATATATATATATATATATATATATATATCAAATATTCTAAATTTAATTTTACACATCATATCTAATAGTGTGTAATAATAAGTAGTAGTACAATCTAATCTTGATAATTACCTTTATCAGAAGAAAAAAACTTCTCTTTCGTCTAAATTCTACCGCCGCCAAACTTTCTTCCTCTCTTCCATATGGGGAGATGGAAAACAATAGTTTTTTCAATTGTTATACTTTTAATGTTTATGTTATTAAATAAGTAAGGATTTGTTTTCATACATTAGTATTGTTCTTCGACTTGATGGATTAGATTGATGTGTCCATGATGATCATTTAATCTAATTGTTTATGTCGATGTATTTTGTCCAATCTGGTTTTACGGATCGTGTGTTCGTAATTATGTTTGTGTTTCTCTATTAGGTGTTCCATTCTCGATCTGTGTTTTTCAAGGTGTTTACAGTTTGTACAATATAGATCGTGTTTTAGATCAAAATCAAGTGGTGTTACAGATGTTGTAGATCCCTGTTTGGCAGAGTGATATTAATGCTGATACGCTCCTCTTCGCCCGGTGGTCATGATTTTTGCGGAAGCGAGTTAATATCCCGATGGCGATGTTACAATTTTTTATTGGATCTCTGATCAATAATAGTACGGACGATCAGTCTGGTTGACATGTAATTAAAATATCCTTGCAATAGATTGGTTATTGCTATATGCTAGTCAGGTTGGATGTCAATTCCACTTAATGTAATCGCCGCTGGGCATTTTTCCCAATATGTTGGAATGATTGATTTTTCAAAAAAATTACCTTTATCAGAACATTCAATTTTCATTTTTGTCTTTGAATTATTGATATTCTAAATTTCATACACTTCAATAGCTGTTATTTAATCATTTGAATGATTAATATTGAATTATGCAAAATATTATCTAACAATAATTAATGTTATAAGACCAATTATATCAAATGTAGAATCTGTTTCGTGAGTGAACGTCTTTCCATAAATTATAAAAATATCAAAGTTTAAACTACAAATTAGAAGAAATGAAAATAAATTTTTGGATTACATTAATCGGCTCATAAACTTATAATTATTGCACGTTTCATAATAATTTTTCAATATTATAACTAAAACGTTTTATCTTTATTTTATTCTAATCAACCCTGTCTTTTCATAAAACTAGGAAAAACAATCATTACCAGACTTTTCCTCAAATGTATTAGTCAACCCTATTTTAAACTTTTCGTAAAACAATTTCGGTTAATGAACATGATAAATGTTTACGCGACACAGTCATTTAGAAATCAAAACTCTCACATATCATCAATTAAACCTTGTTTTTACGTTACCTTGTTTTTGCGTTAAGTGTATAATATCTTATTTGGTTAATATAATCATTTACCCATGAAATCATTCCAAAACTAACTCTATGTAAAAACATAACTAATTAATTCATCCTAACATGTCAAAGATTTATATTAGTCAAATTAAAATTTATAATGAATTATTAATGAGTCTGTCTCTTGAAATACGGTCTTTCCATAAGTCATGGAAATACCAAGTTTTAAAGTTTAAATTAGAAGAAATGAAGATAAGATTTTTGGGTTGCATGAACCGGGTTATAAAATTTATAACCACTACACGTTGCATAATAAAACTTTAATATTGCAACAAAGACCTTTTACATTTTATTATTCTAATTTAACCCCGTCTTTCCATAAGGGTATGGAAAGACAGTTTTTTCCCAAGATTTTGCATTTTTTCGATAGTAGACTAGTATTGGTATTTGAGTATGTCTCTTGAAAGACGGTCTTTCCATAAGTTATGGAAAGACCAATGCTTAAACTGTAAATTTGAAGAAATCAAAATAAAATTTTCGGATTGTATTAATCGGGTTATAAACCTATCACTCATATATGTTGCATAATAAATTTTTAATATTGCAACTAAAACCTTTTACCTTTCTATAATTTCAATTCAACCTCGTCTTTCCATATGCTTATGGAAAGACCGTCTTTTCCAAAACTTTGCCTTGGTATTTTAGTAGTGAATATTTTTAGAAAACCGCTACTAACAAGCGATGACGTTAGAGATATTTAACGGCGTGGAAAAATCCATGATCCAACATTCATTACAGCTAGCTATGAATCAACAAGGAGGAGCAGATCTCCAAATGCTACCTCTTTAAATGGATCTTCAAGAATAATATCGCAACAAATATTGGTTTTCAATCCACCATGACCGACATTATACTTGAATGCGATCACATCTTTAAACCGTAATTGATTGGGAAGGTATATAACAACAATAGATAATATTTGGATACATGGAGAATCTACTCGACTTCAACAAATTTACCCAGCAGAGATCGCAAAAGCAATGTCTCTCATATATACTTTAAAGTATTATATCTGAAAAAAGAAGTTATTCCCTAATCTCATTAATGGTGATACTCAAGTAATAGTCCATTCTATGCAGAAAGAGTGGAGGAAGATATACCTCTCTGTCTAAACATAAGTTGCACAGAACTTTTTCACAATATTCAAAAAACATGTTTGACCGTTAGTATGTTTAACTACGTATAATAATCGAAAATAAAAAATTAATATTTAAAAAGTATTTATACGGTGAATCAAACAAGATTACATACATTAATATAATTGTTTATATATCTAATCAAATATGTAGTCGAAGTTTAACAAAGTTGACTGTTAAATAGTAAGTGTGCACCTTATGTTGGGACGGATGGAGTAACAGATTTCATTCTACTTATAGCAGATATGAGATATCTACTCACAAAATTTTGCAATCCATTAATAGGATTGATTCCTAAACAGAAAATAGAATTACCCACCAATTAGTACAATATCCTAAAAGTAATAACAAAATCTTTAGGTAAATTAAACTTTACGCCGGGCTTTTTATTAAAATATGCTGATAAATTTAGGGATCTAAAGTGCAATTATCAAAATATTATATATATCACAAAATTTTTAGAAATTTTATTTTGTCCTTTTCGTCTTCATTCTACAACCGATCGGAAACCACCATCGATAGCTGATAACCGCCACTGGAAACCAGAATCTTCCCGTAAACTGCTGGATTTATGCTGTCTTCGCCAATCTTCTTTGTCCGCCACCGATTATCTCTATCCCTTAGCTTGTTTCCGCCGGCCAGATCTTCGTTTTCTGGCAAGATATATCAAAATCCCTTGGCTCGATGCTCGACTCACCGGAATCGTTGTCCGGATAATCCTAGCGACATCGTCGGATCTGCGTTTATGATAATCCTCGTCGATACCCCTGCAAGTTAAAAAATCTTTGTAGAAATACCGTGCCCTAGCTCCGCGAGGCAACCGCGACGCGACGATGAGATGATGCTGACCCACCCACTCTCGACGTTGCTAATAATAAACCACTGGAAGTCTACTAATAACCGAGAGGGGGACGTGTCAAAGGGTCAAAGATAGAAATTTATAGTGTTGTTCCCATTCCTACTAGAATGCTACCAAGAATGGAAGATAGTGGTAAGTACCGGGGTCGTCCACAGAGATGTTAGGAATCTAATAATCAATTACGCACAATCGAGATTGGGTCGTCAATTTGATCACATGTTAGGAATAATCAATCTTTCTAAAACAGTCATTGGGGGTATTTTTGGCTAAAAACTACTTACATGCAAATGATCACGAGAATAAACTTTATAAACAAGTACTTGGGGAATATTTCCAAAAAAGATTAATGATGTTTTGATCCTTGATTTTATCACATGCAACAACTATAACTCTATTCTAGTGTTTGTGACACGTAGGGGAGACGATGGTCAAAACTTCCCCCTCCATGTCACATAAGGGTGCGCATATAAAATCTTCCATCGGTCTCGCCTCCGGAACTAGGGGAGTTCAACAATGGAAATTTCCCATTGCGCAGGTCTGATTCTCCCCTTGCCATTAAGTCTTGGGCGGAACACTACGAACGCTCTACCCCTAGACCTACAAAGGCAAAGGAAATAGGCATCTTATCGATAACTCTAGAGTTAAAAAGATAATCCTAGCTTGCTACTTTAGCTATATCTACCCATAACCTTTCAGACCAACTCACCGACTTGGTCGATCCTAACGTTAACAATGGAAAACTAAATGCACACACCCACGTAGATCTGGGCCCATCGTTATCCAAGCGCATTTAGTTTTCCTTCCCCGGGGGGTATCGGTAGTGTATAAACATAAAAGTAGACTTCAGTGTGTGCTAATTAAATGTGAAAATCAATAAATTCAAAAAGAATATGAAGAACAAGCCAACATAACAATCACAAAACACATAGAAATAGATAAATCTAATAAATCTCACAAAACAAGCCGGAATATATTAATGCAAATATAATACCCAAGTTAATTAACTACTCCCTAAAAATAAATCCATGGAAAATATTGAGTTAAATGGCATAGATCTAGGAAAATAATGGACAGAAAAGAAAAGAAAAAAAAGAGAAGAGAAGAAAAGAGAAGGAAAAGAAAAAAAGAACAATAGAGAGAGATAGAACTCTCCTCTTTGTTCCTACCAACTTGCAAAATAAAAATTACATTATGCCTCCTTTGTTATCCCTGGAAAACTAAACGCTCCTATACATAGAAGTAGGGAATTAGGACTTGAAAAAGGCCTAAAATAGGCAAAAAAACCTAGCAGCCGCAATTTACAATGCCATTGGTAAAAGGCACGGTTCATGTAGGTCTGTGTAAAATGTCATGTGCACCACAACACGGTCCATGCAGTCTCATGCGTGCAGGCCACATGGACTGACATGGGTCGTGTAGACTCGTGCAAGACGGGGTGCACAAACCTACATGGGCCGTGGGCTGGTACTTCATCCGAAAATTTTGATCGCGCTCCCCGTGTCATTTGGCACGCCCCATCAGCTGGAAGATCCTTTTCCTCCAAAAAAATGGCACGACTCATGCTATTTTTCACACCCCGTGGGGTGTTCTTAACTTTTCCACTTGGAATGGCACGGACCGTGTAAAACGGTGCAGACCATGCCTATACTAAGCCGTTTAAAGGTGAATTTGGAGCATTGGTGCAATGGCTCGCACAGACATGCACGATCCATGTAAGGGCCTTTTTCACGGCCTGCATAATATTATATGGGCCGTGCAAGCCACTTTGCACGGGCCTGTACAAATGCTTTTTACCTCGTGCACAGACCATGCTGGCAAGTTGGCTAGCTGATTTGTTTGTTATGTTACAGATAAACTACTAATCTGATTTGAGAGTTCTAGTTGTCAATTTTATAGTGTTTGAGAAGAAAAATCCAATAGTGCCACCGACAAAGTATTATTCTTCTCGGATCATTCCCCGAACTCCATGTAACTCTCGGACTACAATTTTTTTGCTTCTTTATCTTTCGGTCTTGGTCTTCTTGAACTTCAAATCTGCCTTTTTTGGGCTCAATTCCATCTGCTACCACAATTTGGAGTTTGTGACCTTCAATCCACTACCATCCTTGCGAATGGACTTCTATATATTCTACAATCCTTACGAATGACCTTCAAATATCTACTACCACCCTCACGGATGGCCTTCTACAAAAAGATAATGAAATAGTATTCATATACAACCTACTAATAAGATCACAAAATAAGATCTAGGTGCTCTTGAATATAGAATGTCCATTAAAATCAATTAAGTCTAAAAAACTCGGAATTCAGACAAGAAAACCAATAATGGTCGTCTAAAGCCTTTATCGTGCAAACCTAACTAACACTAGCAATCAACCAAATAAAAGATGATAATAAATGTGTCATATGTATCAGTTAACGCATGAAAGAAGGTGCACATCAAAGGATAAAGCGAGGCGAGAAAAGTGACGGTAAGGTGAGACAGACGATGGTGAGGCAATGGCAAGCGGTTGCTAGGTCAGGCGTGTGAGATCCACACACTTTATAGAGAAGAATCCGCGCGTGTGTAGCCACAAGAGAGATTGGCGGACGTTGGATTGAAGGCCGTGGCGACGGCGGAGGGACGACGACCAAGCTTCGACGTATGAAAGGTTAGTGTAATTTTGTGTTTTATTTTTTTGAAGACTTGCTGAACTCTAATATTTACTTGATCGAACTCATTATTTACAAATATTGTTTGGTCTAATGGTTAATACTCTTGTTTTTGAGGTTAGAGGTTTGAAGTTGGAATCTCATTCTGAACTTTATTTTGAAGAATTTATGTTCTGGATGTACATGCTGAGCTTTAATATTATTTGACCGAGTGTATGTTCAATAACTAGTCTTTGGCGTAGTGTTTATCGCTCTAGGCCTTGAGGTCAGAGACTTAGGTTCAAATCCCATTAGATGTTTATAAAAAAAAAATATTTTTGATGTACTGTAGTTTTTGTTTATGTTTCTATGTTTTTTTCTCCAATGTTGACATTTTTCATATTTTATTCTTAAGGTACAGTAGTTTTTTGTTGATGTTTGTAGCTTTTTTTCTCCAATGTTGATGTTTTCATTATTCGGGTAAGGTTTAACTGATATGAGCTGATGTTTTGTAGTTTTTTAGGTGATATGGATTAATATTTGTAATTTTTAAAAAATTTCTCATGTTGATGTTTTTCATTTTTAGGCTAAGGTTTTGACAGTAGGAGTTGATGTTTGTAATGCCTTTTTTCTTATGTTGATATTTTTCATTTTCCGGATGAGGTTCAGGTGTTAAGAGTTGATGTTTGGTTGATATTTGTAGTTTTTCATTTTAAAAAATGTTAATGTTTTATAATTTTCAAAGTGAATAATTCATTATCTTGAGGTACCATAGTTTTTTGTTGATGTTATCAGTTTTTTCCTCTCATGTTGATGTTTTTAATTTTCCGGGTCAGGTTTAGTTGACATAAGTCAAGGTTTTGTAGTTTCTAGGTCATATGGGTTGATGTTTTTTTAGTTTTTTTTTCTTTCTCATGTTGATATTTTTTATTTTCTTGGTGAGTTTTAGGTGATACGAGTTGATGTTTGTAGTTTTTGGGAGATATAGGTTAATTCTTTGTAGTGTTTGTTTTCTTATTTTGAAGATTTTCATTTTTTGTGTGAAGTTTAGTTGACACGAATTGAGATTTTCAGCTTTTGTTTTATATTTGTTGATGTTTGTAACTTTTTTAAAAAATGATAATTCAAGCTTTATTGATGTTAATACAAAATACCCATTAGAATCAATTAAATCTACAAAACTCAGAATTTAGACAAGAAAACCAATAATGGTCGTCTAAACCCTTTGTTGTGGAAAGCTAATGGGAGGTCGTCGTCGTACCTCTCAAAGATACAATTTATAACCCAATATGCTTACTAAATACAACTAAGTAGATAGTTTGGCAAGTCGGGGTCGTCCACAGAGAAGAGGGATATTT
>JAULKM010049216.1:0-12814 GCA_032355605.1 Rubia tinctorum
ACACAGACTATAAATCCCCAAAATCATATCACAATATTTTGATTAATAGGTCGGTCAATTCTTTGACCTTTTGTAATGACTACTCTCGGGTTACCAATGGTTAGGGGATCCATTAAAATAACCCCTGCTCATCCATGATGAGCTTTTTGATTTTTTTTAAAAAGTACCATCGTTCATTGATTGTAATTGTCCAGGCTTGTTGGTATCATTTATTGTAATTATGCTGGCCCATTTTTCATAAATATGCCAATACTCGCGGGACGGAGAGAGTATTTTTAAACAAAAAATATAGAGTAAAATACTTAGGTGACTCTCAGTTCTTTGAAAAGTGCAAATATAACCCTCAGTTTTTCAAAAGTGCTTATATACCCATGGCCGATTTTCAAAAGTGCATATATACCCATGACCGGCTAAAATATGTAAACTTATACCCAAGTCCCATTTTTTCTCCTAATTTATTTGGGTACAACTGCTCACTTCGATAACTTTGGGTACAACTGCACTTTCAAAAAACTTAGGATTATATTTGCACATAACAAAGAACTAAGGGTTATATGGGCACTTTGTTCAAATATATATATATATATATATATATATATGCCTTTGTTGATGTTGCTCTGTAAATACTTTCAGTATAGGACTACAACTGGTTCCTGGTTGCTGTTTATTTTCTAGAGTTTTGCTGGCCTCATTCTGCTAACATATTCCCAACAAGTTATCATGTTTTTAAAATAGGACAATAACCACAGTTGTACGTTATCACCTGACTCACATGTTTTCTGAAATATCTAGAAATACGGTTATGTTCATGTTGGCATCTCAATACTGTAATTATATATTTGTTGTAATGCTTGAATGGAATTTAAAGTCCAAGGTTCAAAAATTTTAGATTAGGAGAATTTGGTGGTTGACTTACTAAATTGATGTTATATCCATTTGAATCGGCTATAACCCAAAAATGTTGGTAATTATTTTTTATATGTGCTCTTGCGTTGTCTTGTTGGAAAATGTTCTTACTTATGTATGTAGGCAAATTGACTTTGAGGGTTGGGACTAACTTCTTGAATGATCTATTTATTTGTGACTTGCCTTGTTATTTTTGGAACTAGCACTGTTTCTACGGTGCCCACTGCTTTGTCTTTATTGTTGTTGATAGCTACCCGTTCTTGCACAAAAGGAAAATCCTAATTTTTCCTTTTTAGAAGACTTGACTGTCCTTCCCGAATATAGGTCTACTATAACACAAACAAACACTAAATTTGGTATGTGTGACCCGTGTTTGTATGTGCGATAAGGTTCCAACTCATTCGGTGCAAGTAAATAACTTACCATTGGTTCGTTTAAATAGAAGTATTTCTCATTTCTTTGAATGACATCATCCATTTCCTTGAATCTTAGTTGCACATCAAATTTTGGCAAACAAAAAATCATCTAAGATATCTTATTTTTTGTTGCTAAAGCTGATTTGATATTGTTTGTGTAGCTTTCGATTACCTTCACTGCTACAGCTCGATACACACTGCTCTTCCCTATTTGTAAACCTTTTGTTGTACCTCTTATTGTTCTCCTTGAATTTGTAGGAAAGGCTTTAAAATCATCAAGGTTGATGCTTTTCTTTTCCTGCGGAGGATGCACTATCACCCGATGATGCGGGTCTAGAGGCTGACCTTGCACATGTTGGACACTAGCCCAGGACCATATGATACTCACGTTACAGATGGAACAATTGAACATTGCGCATGCCTTGACCTTTTTGGTGTAACGCATCGTCTCATTCTAGACAGAGTTTTGTGCGAGACCGTCTTGCAGCGAGACCAAAGATTAATGTGCAATATAATGAAGTTTAATTATAAATTGAGATCCAAATATAATTAAAGAAAGTTGAGAGAGTAAGGAGGGATCTGGGTGCAAATACCACTTTTTGGGGAGTGTTAGGCATAAATAATTGGCAAATTAATGATTCCGGGTCATAAGAATCTTGCGGGTCAAGATCTGGGTTGGAAAAATTCGCGAATCAATTTTTTCCCAATTTTCGTGCAATGTGCGAGTTTTTATTACCAAGCTTGATGTTTCATTTTCAGTACTTGATGTTTTAACCAAACCTTGTGATATGTTTCCAAAATCAATTTTGTCACTAAAATTATGTGTTTTAAAGTTAGTTGTTGATCTTTTATTGTAAACTTTGTGTTTGTAGTTAAAATTTTAACACTTTATTCATATTGATACTAGTTAGTAATATTTTATTATCTTATATTTAAATTTTATAATTTATACTTTCATTTTGATTGATATTTTAGTTTTTCAACGCGTCCTTTTAAAAATTGATACTGATATTTTTTTGGAATATTATGTTTTTTTTAATCTTGATGTTTATATGGTGAAAATTAGTTTTTAATTTTTTCATACCGATGTTTTATTTTCCCGATATCAAAATTTGTTATGACACTTGATGTTTTACAATTTATGTGCATTTACATTTTTAAAACGATTAGAATTGACATACGATATTTGAAAAGTCACGCGGGAAAATTTTTATGAAGAAACACCTACTAATATACACTCATCCGACGAACATATTATGGCTCAATCTCGTGTTTCTCAAGATAAGTTCTTTATGAAATTCTAAAACAAAGTTGCAAAATTTTGGATATTGACATTTTTAAAAAATAATAATTTCATGTTCATCATAGGTGTTGTCTACACATCGAAGAACCTAAATATTATCAACTCATACCATCGTTCATCCACGCGGCTGACTTTCCGAGGGACAAAGAAAGTGCAAGTTCTATCCATCATTTGTGGATAAATACCCCCAGTATTGTATTGATGAAAAGTGGCTCATGGTAAACGACGGATTCCCAAGGAACGTTGAATGTGTTCTTAGTCTAAGGAATGACAATCTAGGAGCAGTCATCACAACTGGTTGGTCTGCATTCGCCACAGACTTCTAACTCAAACACGGTGACCTTGTGTACGTAATTTATCTGGATGAAAATCTATTCAAAATAAAAAAGAAGATTAGAAAGAATAAATATTATTGGTACCCATTCAAATAATTTTGGATCTTATTCAATAAATAAAAGGGATAAATACAGTTATAACCCTGAAATTGTAATGAAAGTGTCAATATAATTCTACAATCTAAGAAAGTGTCAAATTATCACTAACTAATTATTATATTTCCCAATCTAACCCTAATTTTCAAAAAATTTGTGCTGACCAAACTATTTCAAGCATGACAAAATTGAAATGATAAAAATACCCCTCAGTCTAAACCTAAAGAAAACGTAATGTTATCGCTATTCCTGCTGGAAACCATCGCCACCGCCGGGAACCTTCAACAAACACCAACAACCACTCTCTCCAACCACAACCACCCTCCCTAGTACCACTACCACCCGCCCCAGCACCACTACCACCCGCCCCAGCACCATCACCACCAGCCCCAACCACCATAACTCGTCACAACCACCACCACCACCACTAGCCCAAGCCATCACCACCCGCCACAACCACCAACACCAGCCCTATCCATCACTACCGGTAATAGTCAACACCACCACACGTCCCAGGGACCACCACCCGCCCCATCCTCACCACTTATGACAACCACCACCACCACATGATATAGCCTGCGCCCGCCACAACCTCTGCCCACCACCAATCAATATCTCCGGGTCGCGCCGCCTTTGCGGAACCCTAGCCCCAAGATGTCTTCCGTCGAGATTTTTTTGTCCGTTGATAACATCCCCACCCCGTTGTTCATCTAATAGCTCCTTAGTCGAGAGTTTGTTGTCTGTTAATAGTCGAGAGCTCCTTTGAGAGTTCGCTGCAGCGTCGTCCTTTGATAGCCTCGCCACCGCATCGTCGCCGGTGTTCCTCGATAGCCTGATAGCCCCACCACAATTTCGACGCTGTGTTCTTCAATAGCCCCGCCACTTATCGTCCTTCGAGAGTTCGCTGTCATTTCCTCCTTCGACCACTGCAACGCTACATCATCGTCGTTGGTGCCCCTCAAATCACTGCTGGAGTCCATTAAGCCTAGCGCTGGTGTCCTAAACCTTAAGGCCGGTGCTTGAAGCGGGGAAGAAGGAAACGGAATGTTTTAAGGCAAGGAAACAAAGGGGTTTTCACTTTTTTAATATTATTTTTTAGGGAAAGGGCAAAATTGTCTTTTCATTAGAATCAGGCGAATGAATGTTGACTAAAAAGTCAGTAGAGTCAAATGTTATTTTGTCACTTTCTGAGATTGCAGGGTTATATTGACAGTTTCAACCTAAATTCTCGGTTATTTTAGCACTTAACCCGAAATAAAATTTCCCACCTTTTTATTGAAAATTATTGTTTCATCATTCATTAAAGGGTACCTTGTAGTCCACTTATATCTCGTCGTGTTTGGATACAAAGAAAACCTAATTATATTCCGACACTAGATAAGTGTTCGCAACGTTATAATAAATAATTTGTGAAGTCGGTACTCCTTTTTGTGAAATTTCCATTGATGGTTCCGATTTCTAAACATTGTCCGAAATGAATTTAATTTAAATTTAATTTTTACAACCTTTACAGTAGGAATTCCAAATTCATTCCTATTGTAGGAACTCAATTATTTTTTAGTGTACATGAACTTCCGTAGATACTTCCGATTTGGAAAGATGTGTAAAAAACTCTCATATTTTGCTTCCTCGGAGTTATTGTACATCAGGTAGGGCTAATTAGACGAATGTAATGGCTAAAACGAAGCAAAAAATGGAAATTAAATTCAACATCAATTATTGTAACATCTTGATACATGAAATGTAAAAGTTTCAAACAAATCATACATAATAATAAGCAAAATAAGATAAATAGTTATCTGAATCCACTAAAACTAAAATTTGCCTTTAACTCGGTTAGCTCTTTCCTTGCCGACTCCATTTGTTAGAGGAATGATCATTCCATTAACCATAGTACTACTAAGAATACATGCATACTGCCCTAAATTAGCAATTAATTGAACAACTTTGTCGGGGTGGGTTGAGCAATCCATTGTAATCAAATTATGCAAAAAAAGGGATGAAAATATTCCATGATATAATCAAAGTTCAAATAAATTATGAAATAAGGATTTACCACTTTTTATTGGTCACTTCCGATGAAACCACTAGGTACACCTCGCTTTGTCCCTATTGTTAAAAAACTTATGAGTTTGCAGACACAGACCTGGTTGTGGATTTTGATAACGGCTCCCGGCCACCCCCGCGAATTGAGTTGGTTGGCTCGATTGGCCAACATTCTTCGTTTGCACCATTTCTATATGACGGTGCGTCTTGAGTGCCTATATTGGGTAATTTCGATGAGCAAAGTTTCGTAGTGAAAGGCGTGAAACACTGGTTAAGAGTATTATTTTGGGGGAAAGTTTTGAGGCTATGACCGACCTCTGAACCACATGATCTTAAATCGAAACATATGATGGAAAATATTCCCCAACATTTATGTAAACACTGTTGAAATCGAAAGCTTAAAATAATAAAATAAAAATGATTTTTCAAAATCACACCGATTGACAGAGTGTATCCCGAATGTGCATCGATAGCGGAGCTAACACCAATTTTAGACCATAAGCCTCCTATACAGGTTCCAAGTTAAGAATAAAGTGTCGAAAGATTACAAATGAAAATAACGTTGACAATATTTATTCACATAATTTGTTCATAATTCAGGACCCGTGAACTACTTTACCTCCATTTACTTTAATACATGTTCTAATATCATAGTTTTGGTTTGTCCATACTTTATAAATAGATGATGGTTCAACTGCCTTCTTCCCTAGTAAACTTCAAAAGGAGAGCTTGATGTTGTGTGGTTGACATAATGGTCGTCCGTGGCTATTTTGGACATTTTTGTGGCTGAGCGAAACGATGCCGTTTTGACTTCTCTGTTCCTCTTCATCTGTTCATCTTCTTTTGTCACCATTCTCCCACCTCTGTTCTCTGCCCAATTCCTACGATTCCTTTCTAATTCGACGATTCGCATGCACCGCCGTTACTTCCCGTCTCGCTTATCGCCACCACCGTCCCACTCCCTGTAAGTACTCTTACCTTTTTTCCTTTAAGTTTGCGTGCATTTAGGATATTTTAACCCACAGTTGATCTTATGATGTGACCGTTTAGCTCACAGATTCTGTTGTGGGTTTTAATCTTTGTGACATTAAGTGAATTACCTTCGACGTTTTGTTTTTTAAATTGGTTTCACTCATTAAATTGTCTTTGTGTAGTATATTGGTTGGGTTATGTCTAAGGTTTACTTTGATGTATATATGCTCACTCTGCAATGGCGGAAGTTTTGTGATTTGAATTGAAAGCGAAGTATTGTAGGTGAGTCTCTGTCTTGTTATTTGCTTTAGGTTTTGCTGATGTGTCTTTTTAGCTTCACTTGTTGGCTCAAGATTTTAAATTTCAGGGGATTAAGTGTAACCTTCTTCAACCATTAACTCAGTTTTGAAATGCTTCATTTGCAAAATCTTTCAGATCATGTCATACTTATACCGAAGTAGTAGATCCTGATGTTTTCTGTCTTAGGTGTTAATGGTTGTGTTGTTATTTTTAAGGATGTGATGATGGATATGGAGGTTTTAGAATTTGTTTCTCCTAGGAATATTACTGTTGCTCTCGATACCGCAATGCAGTTCTTTGATGTGAAAAATGTACGCTTTGTTGTTTCTTTGTTGATTTTTAACTTCCCTTTGTTCATGCATAATGTGATGCAATAGTATTATTCTTACGAATATTTTGTTACATTGATTTTCTTAACGTTTTCCTGTCCTATTGCTACATAGAAGAAGATGTGCATTAGCATATGCTTATTGAAGTTTGGGAAAATGGGGAAACAGGAAAAGAGTATAAATTGATGGGTATATTTTGAAGTTTGGAATTCTCTCCAAAAGGACTAATAAAGTGGAAATTTTGAAATGGAACAGTTATTCAGGAGCAAAGGGAGTGTTGTGTTACTGATGTTGTTTGTTCACTATTTTTGTTGTTATGATATTACTGAATTCTTTGTAGTTCATTGATATGGTTATAATGATTACAGGAGAAAAGTGAATTACAATTCTGGTTTATGGGGTTAAAGTTTGGGTTTTGATTGAGGAAGTATTTGAGAAATATTGAGAAATACTTGAACTCTAAACGCCCTTAATTCTTTCATTGTGAATATGTGATTAAGAATATTAGCCTATATGTAGTATGATTGATTAACCTGATGATATGAATTTTTTGTAGTTTGAATCTCTTGGTCAGGGTTCTTTTCTGTCGATGATGTTGAGCAACAACTTCACACATTATATGCTTTAGTGGAAAAGGAATTTAATTGGTCTAGATTATGATTCTTTAGTTTGTGGTGTAGGATCATAATAATGTTCTGGCAGCTGTATAAGCACCGAAATTTCATTGATCTTTCTAAACTGCTTGCTGAATACTACTTTCTTTGATTCACATGAATAGTCTTATTTCTTTGCCTATTTTAGTTACGAACATAGGATTCATCATGTGGAACATAGGGAGTATTTAATATATGTATGTCACATTAAACTCTAAGCATGTATATCAAAGGGCACGAGTAGTTATGAAAATTCTACTGATTTCATTATTGAAGGCTTATATTTGCTGTGTTTTGCAGCTAAGAACTGGTGGATAACAAGATCTCATGGACAGGGAACTCAGCTCTCAATGATGGAGATCCCGCCAAGTTAGACCTATCAAAAGGAATGTATGGTGTCAGGGACTATATGAAGTTCGGGTTCCCGATGGCCTTCACTGCCATAGTCGTGTCATGGTGCATTATTGAATACGGTGATCAGACGAAAGCCTTAAATCATCTTGATCCCTCTCAATACTTTCTAAAATGGATCACTTACTTCCTTGTCAATGCGCATCCAGAAGTCAACATTTTGTATAGTCAGGTTCACTTCAAATTGTCCCCCTTTTTACTCTATTCTTTATTCACGATGTTGTTAAATAGGTTCTGATTATTTTGATAATAGGCTCCGATCATTTGATATCTTTGCAGGTTGGGGATCCTAATATGGATCATAAATATCGGGACAAGCCAGAGGATATGATTAGCGAAAGGCCTCTAATCCAGGTTAATGTTTCTGCACCGGGGACTGAGGTTGCATCTGAAATTGCAGCGGCTCTAGCATCTGTGTCATTGGTCTTCAAGTCCTCAGACTCAGCATATTCAGGCTTGTTTCTGAAGGACGCAAAAACATTTGTTCACTTTTTTTTGACAAACATAGAGGCTCTTACAACGAAAGCTTACTCTAATAATTTAATTGTGGACAAAAAGAGTAACTATATGGATGATCTCGTGACAACTGGTACCAAATGATTTGCTTGTATTCCTTTCTATTTGCTTATGGTCTAAAACCTGGTACTCAAGGTTTTGAAAGACACTTCTCTGGTATTAATTTTTTTACATTGTTGGCTTCTAAAACCTGCCTGTGGGGAGGTACCTCCAGAGCTTCAAGGGCCTGCATTGGGTGTCAATTTTGGGACAATGCTAACACCGCTTTTGGTGAAAATAGGTAAAATAGCAGTTTAGGTTTGTTCACATGGTTTTAATAATTCTTTGTGGTTGATTTCTAAATGCTTTAATTTATGGCAGAAGTTTCAGCAGCAAGAATGACAACTTAGGAAGAGAGATCCTTGGAATAAAAAAGGTTCATTCTTGATACCATTTATATTGTTCAATCATGCAAAGTTATCATTCTTAGTTCCGATTTTTGAAAGCATTTTGTGTTTTTCTATGTATTTTAGGTGACTCAGGCTACTACGAATGACGCTACTGGCTTGAAGCAAATGAACCTGAAAACCATAAACCCTCAAGCTAAGAACATATGTAAGTTTTTTTTCGTTGTGTTAAACCTGGCTTTTGGTAACATTATTCTACCTGAATAAAGATCTAACTTAAGCTATTTTTTATCACCTTTATCATGAATTTGCTCACTTTTGGAGCAAATTTTTTATGTCTACTAGGCTCATAAAGATGGTCATTTTTCCACAAAGTTCATTGTATGATATAATGATTCCAACTCTTCTTGCATCATTTTAGAGTAATCCCACCAACAAGGTGGGAGTTGTTGATAGCGAATACATAGTTGACCAAAGTATTCAGGCACTTGCGGAGGATTCATGATAAAGGTGATAACACAATCTTTGATTTCATTCTATCTTCAATTGTTTACAATCTAAGTACAATGAAATGGTTTTTTTAATCTTTCCAGAATATTTAAGGCTGCATGTTGTATACATGTTCATTTTTGTGCCTGAGATGGTTTTGACAAATATAGAGGCATAGTAGTCCTTTAATACAGCTTTATAGACTATGCTGCAGATAGTGACATAGTGTTAGTATTAATTACAGTGAGATGATAAACTCTTTTGCTTCTATCCTCTTCTATTATTGGAGTTTGGTGTGAGTGTTGTGCGTATGTTTATCCCATTTGGAGATCTTTAGAAATTGCTTTGTGAAAGAATGATTTTATAAAGTTGGCATCTTGGCTAGAGTTTATATTTTTCTGCTGATTTAGACACTACTGCATTCTTGCAATTCAACTGATCACTACTGCATTCCATCTTTGTTTTCCTGTCGATGAATTTTCAAACTTCGATCTTGCAAATCGTGTAATGATGTTGTGGAAATGATCACATTCACTATGAACAATGCTGAGATTATACAAACCTGTAATGATGTTGCGGAAATGATCGCATTCACTATGAACATATAAGGGACTGAGTTGTTTATTATTTGTTCCTCCTTCTTATTTATATGCTCGACAAACATGAACTCTAATGGTCTATATAAGTTTTTTTAACACTTGTAAGTTCTCAAAATGTGGGTTTCTAACAGTACATATTAGTGCTTAGTGATAATCATTGGATTCTTTTGAAATATATTGGGGTATTTTGTTTAACCTGTTTATTGGGGAAGAACTGGTGTGATATCCTCTGTTTTATCCCCATGATCTTTAGATTTTATGTTTATCTGATGTGTAGTTATATGTTTTTTGTATCTTTCTGACTACGTGATTGTTCGCCACATTTTGCACATGACCATATTAATATCATTGATTATGTCATGCTTGGAATACTTTCTCATGGACAAATCTTGGGATGCTACTACATTCTTTTGCTTATATTTGCAGACAATATGCATTGCTAAATGTAATTATAACCTCTGCTCTAAGTTTTTTGCCCAGAATTTGGTTACTGCTTCTCCATTCTTCATAATTGTAGAGTTGACTTAGATTCCATCTTACTTTTTTCTTGACTTAGAAGAGTTCAACTATTGCAGCTTCAGCTTTTTTGTGCATTCTATATTATACCGTTAACTTTGTGTGTGTATTCTATTTTAAACATGTCAGCCATATGAAACCATTGTTATCCATCCTAAGTTTCCTCCTCCTTATTGTTATGCTCACATGGCTGTCGTCGATGTAAAAATGTCGGACACTGCTTTCAATGTGGAGCAAAGTATAAGGCAACTTTAGCTTTCATTTTGGAATTGCAATTCCATGTAGAGGTCATTTTTTACTTGATAAGTTTGTTGATTTTAGTATGGGATCAGATTTTTGATGGATGCAGTTTGAAGACGTCGGGGGAGTTATAAAGCTTGTGTTGGTGCTGCAATATTAACCCATAAAGATGGTCTAAATGTGAATCACGGGTGATGAGGGAGTGATATGTATTCACATGGTTCATGTTGAGTGTGATATTATTGGTATTCAGTTATTCAATGATATAAATAACATATTCAATAAGTGGAATTATTCAAACTGATAGTGTTTTATTTATGCTTAGTTTTGTAAAATTTAGATTAATTATTTTAATAAGAGAAAGTCTCGGCAAAAATGTTCTTTCCATAAGTTTATGGACAGTCCATAGTGATTTTTAACTGAAATATTGTAATTTTTTTTATAAAATTTAAATATTGTATTTTAAAAGTTAAAACAAGTAATACTATGTATTTTAATGCAAAAATATAAAACTATATAATATAAAAAATTATTTTCAAAATTTAGTATGTAATTTAACAAATGCAGTGTATAAGGTAAAAAATAAGTGACATGTCCATAAGCTTATGGACGGGCCGCCTGTCATGAGACCTACTCTTTTAATAATTTCTTACATATGAAAGTTTTTTTAAACCCAAATAGGTAATTGAAAATTTATGATACTCTAATAGTTTATAAAATATTAAGTAAAGTGCATTTATATGCCCCGATTATTTTTTTAATGCACGTATACCCTTCAATATTTTGAGAGTACAATTTCTTGTTTAGTGCACATATAAGTCAGCATCCGGGGGCATATATGCAATTTCAAAAAATTAAACGGTATATGTGCACTGAATAAAGAATTGGGGCATAATGCACTTTACCCAAAAGAAAATTTACTTGACATTTTATTTATAGTTTGTTCGGTAGGCAAATTTTTGGGAAAGACCGTCTTTCTATAGGCATATGGAAAAACCATATTTCTATAGGTATATGGAAAGACGTGGTTGGATTAGAATTATAGAAAGGTAAAATGTTTTAGTTGCAATATTAAAATTTTATTTTACAAAATGTAGTAATTATAAGTTTATGACCCGATTAATTCAATCCAAAATTTTCAGCTTGATTTATTCTAATTTGCTGTTTAATTCTTAGTCTTTGCATAACTTATGGAAAAACCGTCTTTCAATTGACGAACTATTGTTCAGTACCTCTAAATTTTATATATAGTCCATGAACATATAAATTGACTCTCGCTTATGTTTTATGGAATGAATATGAATCACACATTGTAATATTCCCTCCGTCCCAACAATTTTGGCCTATCTATTTTTTCACGATTTTCAATGATCACGTTTGACCATCAATATCTCTAGCTGCATGTAAAATTTCTGCATAAAATTTTTTATATTTAGAAAAGAGATGTTAAGATGAATCTAATAATATTTCACATGAAACTTTTAAAAAAATCATTAGAAGCATAAGAAATTTTATATTTAATTTGATTTTTTCCTTAGTGTGTATTGAAATAGATATATTTTTTATCATCATTCTTCTCATATAATTTTTATTTCAAAATATAATTAAATATAAATATAATTAATTAATACAAATGATTATTCTATTCACCGCGCATAGCGCGGTGTTACTAAACTAAATGGCATTTAATGGTATTGTTGGTGTCAACACATTTAAAAATAACATAAAATGAAACTCTAATCCTCCTCTTCTCCCAAAAGTCTACATATGTTGGTATGCCTTGAATACGTATTAGCCGCTTCGACAGGTTGGCATTCTGTCTTCTGTTTTGGTTTGGGCAAAAATGTTTTTGGGCCCAAAAGCCATTAAGGTTTAAGGTGGAGAGGGATATACATATAGTGCCTCGTCCTTTTATTTTAACCCTGAGAGATAGGATTGGTAGAGAGTAGGAAATCTGTATTTTTGGCCTTTTCTCTCTAGTGGAATCCGATCTTGGTCGGCCGTGGATGTAGATAATTGTTGAACCACGTAAATTCTCGGTGTTTTGTTTTTCAGTTTATTTTCTTTGCTTGTTCTTTCTCGGTAATCCGCACAACAAACTGGTATTAGAGCTTTTGGTTAGATCTGTGGTGGGTCTATCGGATTTTGAGTTTATCAGATCGGGTTGGTCGGATCTGGGGTGTTCGGATCTCAGATCTGATCGGGGAGAAAGATGGCAGCGCTGAACATGAAGGTAGACAAGTTTACTGGGAGGAACAACTTCAGTTTATGGCAGATCAAGATGCGAGCTTTGTTGAAGCA
>JAULKM010049225.1:0-12813 GCA_032355605.1 Rubia tinctorum
TTTGTGCCCCCCCCCCCCCCCAACTTTTGCCTAAGTTTCCCTCTTGGATTTTCAACTTAGCGGGATTTTTTTTCAAACCAAACAAATCAAAGTAGATCATATGCACACTACAATACAATACAATACAATGAGATATGTTCCTCTCCCCCACACTTGGAACACACATTGTCCTCAATGTGAACAAAAGGACAAGATAAGAAATAAGGGAGAAAAAAAGAAACTCACAACTAGGATCTTAAAGGTCCTTCCCGGTGGTAGCAATCCACTCTCCTCAATGAATGTTCTCTCCTCCGGATATGCAACTTAGACCCATCTACTACAAATCCACAACTATGCAAGTCTTGATCAACACCCATAAAAAACAACTAGTAGTACTCCTAGATGGTGGTTTTGATAGTGGTTTTGGTTGTGGATTGTGGTGGTATTTTTGTGATTTTGGGTAAGATTTTGAGAACATGGTTGAGAATTTTTTTTTCAAGAAAAGAAAAAACACTAGCCTAAGTTCAAAGCTAGATTGCCTTTCGAAGTTTCATATATTTAAGGTTTTTGGCACGACCCTAATGTTATCCATATGGTGAAGGTTTGAACCCCATCACCACGAGTGTCCAAAAGTAGAGAGATGGAGGTACAAATCTTCCAAGAGGAAAATTTGATGGAGGTGGAGTTGGTCTTAAAGGAGTTCGGTGGTTAGGAGGATTGACATAGTCATTTGGCTCCTCTATTATCTCCTTTAAGAATTTTGAAAATGGTGGAGTTGGTTCATTTAGTGAAGGTAAGGGTGATGATGGCAATGGATGTAGCACAATCATCTCTTCTCAACTTTTCTGTATTCAACAACCGACTCCTCATCCCATTCGAACTCAAACTCATTTCTCAAGGTGACCTCACTCACTGTATCGTCGAGTTCAACTTGGGATGATATATCTTTTTATTATCAAGCTTCCATTCGGATCACAACTTCCATCATATTTCTCGCATGCCCCCTCAAAGCCTCAAGACTTGAGGACATGCTCCTCGTTAGCCTTGACCAAGTTGGTAAAGTTTGCTATGCATTCATGATCTCCGTGTGTGTCAAACTTGACATTCTTCTTGAACTTGGTTTTGGACTGTTATTTGACTAAATTCAAAATAGTTAGTTTGATGAGATAAATTGTATGAACTAATTTTCGTCATCATTTAGATTTATTCAATCATATTATGTCAGATGTTAGTAATGTGACAAATTGAGGGTCTCCTTCAAAATTGACTACACATCTGATACAGGGTTGAAATGGTAGGGTACGGGATATTTAAATGTTTGTAGAAAATTATTAAGGATTAAACGTGGCATGAGTGATCCACTATTCGAACTCAAAGTTTTGTTTTTTTTATCAAAATATTTATATGACTCATTTTTTGACATGTTTTGTATGTATTCGAATTTTATGTAACCGACATCTATGCACAATTCTTTGCGCCATGAGTAAAGCAATTTGATTAATTTGATTTGATTCGATTACTTCATTTCTGTATTTTTATCATATGAAGTTCGGATTGGTCTGATACACATCTGCAGTTTTAAAAAAAGAATTAAGTGTTGTCAATCATAAATAAACTCAATCTTGATATTGAATTTTTAAAATGATGCAGTGGATGCAGTCACGAAACTCACAAGTGAAGGAAATGAGGTTCCGTCTGTTGAGGTGGAGTCTATGGGAGCATAGGTTGTTGGTTGGAGGTGTAAATTTTGGAAGAAGTTTAATCAAATCAGTAGAGCTGATAGACATGATTGATATTTGAGAAGTCAATGTATGCATTGTAAGGTAGGATTAATTATTGCAAAATCTAGTAGAGGGACGACTAATCATACGAATCACCTCGACAAATGTGTAGCTTATAAAGCTCATCTACGGACTTTGAAGAAAGGAGGAGTTCAGGTCATTATTTTTTATCAAAAGATCTACCGAGACTTAGTAGCAAAAGCAATTATCAAACATGGTTATTCTTATTCCTGGGTTGAGCATGAAGGAAATAGAGAGATTCACGAGTACTTGAATGATAAGGTTAAATGTATTAGTCAAATTACCACAAAAGCATATAGCATGAAGATTTATAACACTTGGAAAAATCTCCTTGAAGCCTTTCTTAAGAGTGCACCAGGTCATATAAGTCTAACTAGTGATTTATGGAATTCTTTCCTGAGTGAAGGGTATTTGTGTTTGACTGCTCATTTTGTTGATGAGAATTGGAAATTGAATATAAATTTTTTGGGCTTCTATCATATCCCACCACCACATCCTGGACTAGAAATTTACAAGGTTGTAATAAAATTGGTTAAGGATTGGGCCATTGATGATAATCTTTTCTCCTTGATATTGGATAACACTTCTAGGAATCATAGAATGCAAAGTCACATTAGTGTGAGGTTTAATGATTGGGGATTCTTGTTGAATAAGGGTAACTTTTTTCATGTTAGATGTGCAGCTCATGTGCTAAATCTTATTGTTAAGGATGGACTCAAGGTGATTGAGAATGTTGGTGTAAAAATTAGGGAGAGTGTGAAACATGTTAAGGGCTCCAAAGCAAGAAAAAATTCTTTTCGGAAAGTTGTGGACTTGTGTAGAATACGAAACACTAAGTCATTATAGTTGGATGTTGCTACTAGATGGAACTCTACATATATGACGCTTGATATATAGGGCTCTTTTGTATATAGATGCTTTAGATAATTTGCACATTGAAGATGTGACATATAAACTATTCCCAAAACCTCATGAGTGGGACATGGTTGCAAAAATTTGATATGTTTTGGAACCATTTAATGTAATTACTGAGTTATTTTCTAGTAGTGACTATCCTACTACAAATTTGTACTTTGAGAATGTATGGAATATTGCTATGTTGTTAAAGGACTTGGCTCAAAGTGAAGATGTGGTTTTGAGAAGAATGGCAGTAGCAATGCAAAGTAAATTTGATAAATATTGGGCTGAAAGTGAAGAAGACAATTATTGCACCTTATTTGCTTTTGCAATAATTCTTGACCCTCGGTGTAAACTTGATTTTCTCAAGTATTGTTATAAGAATTTGCTTGACGGTGATGAGTTGAAAGCGGCGAGAAAAGTGAGTGACATATCTCTAAAATTGGCGATGCTCTTTAATGAGTATTCTTCAAGGCCATCAAGTAGAGTACCTTCTCCATCAAACACTCAAAGCAGATCCAACTCTAATGGGACTGATAGACGCAAGCGCAAGTGTGACTATTCTGCGGTAAGTTTATTGTTTTTAAAATAAATTATGATTAGTTAACTTATTTTTTAGGTTAATAATATCTATATTCAGCCTTTTGTTGCTTTGTTGTATTTTTAAGTACTTTAAATAGTTTATAATGTGTAACTTATTTTTTCCGTAGGATTTTGATGTGGATGAGATGGATAATTTTAATGAAAAGACAAAGTTGCAAGTTTATTTAGATGAATCTAGAGTTCCTAGGAGTTGTGAACTGGGTGTTTTGGATTTTTGGAGAGAACATGAAAAGAAATATGGCGTGCTTTCTGGTATGGCTAGAGATATATTGGATGTCCCTCTCACAACTGTTGCTTCCGAATCAACATTAAGAATTGGAGGTAGAATTTTGAACAAGTGGAGGAGCTCTTTCATTCCTGAAAATGTGGAAGTTTTGATAACTACACGCAGTTGGTTGCACGACTATGAATGTAAGTGTTTTTTATTGGTCAATTTTCATGTTCTGTTTCATCTTTTTTTTATACTTGAATAATTTTCTTTTGTTACTCATGAAGGCTTTGGAGAAGAGGAATTTATTGGATGTCATGTGGAATGGATATGATGGAATCTTATGGTAATTGGTAAGTAATCAGTTGGTTCTTAATAATGTGATTTTGTTAAAATAATAGTTGGGTCGAAGAAGCAAAATTTGCAGCTACTTTGTGAAATGGATCGATCCACTAATGTTGGTTGCTTTCGTTTACTATGAGCCATGCATTTAAAGTTTCGATATAAGGTTATGGTTTTTTTTTCAGTTTTGGAAGAATGTGAAAACGTGGTCATTGCAAGATATTAGTTTGTTGACATAAGGTCTAAAGTATCTGCGCTTGATAATCTTTCAGCTTTATTCGGGACAGTGCTTTTACAAAATAAGGTGGTTTGTTAATCTTTCAGGTGGTTTGTTGGTTGTGGTCGTATGAGAGTTTCTTATCAAAATAAGGTGGTTTGTTAATCTTTCAGGTGGTTTGTTGGTTGTGGTCGTATAAGGGTTTCTTATCAAAATAAGGTTTAATCTGGAAGAAGTGTCGTCAGAAGTCAAGGTTCCTGGTGGAGAGTTATCTTGGAACATATTTTAGCGGTTCCAGACTTCCCGTTGACCTGGGTAGTTAAGTTAATAAGAGCTGGACATCTTTGATTGCAGATTAGGTAGTTAATAATGTTGTTGGCCTGAGTTTTGCATCTGTAACATTTTATGAATAGTTGGTTTGGTTTCCTTGTTTTCTTCACTTATTCATTTTGTGTTTGTTATTTTCTTTTGGGATTTTTCAGATAAAGTTATGTGTTTTATTTGGTTCTCCATCATACTAGGTTTGAAATAGTTTATAACTCAGAGGTGGAAATTGTAGAACCTCTGTGATATCTAGGTTGCTGTCTTCTGTAGAGAAGTTTTAGTGTTTTCTTGAGTGGATATTTAATGCTGCAACTACTGCTAAAGATGGGATTCAGACTAAATCATTTCTTACCTCCAGGGTTTCCACTTAAAAGCCAGGAACCATCATTGCTTCCTTTCAGCATTAGATTTGAAATTATTCAGGTATAGTGGCAAAGAAATAGCTCAGTGTGGAGATCTCATGATTACGATTGGGTTGACACCTGTTGCTGGTATTTGTGTCCCCATGTTCTCTTTTCTTTTAGTCTAATCCGTTTGTGTGAAATTTTCTTTGTGACGTTTTCTTTGCCCATCATCAATGTAAAATACATTTATCATTTATTTTGTTATGAATATTTAAAATATCAAAAAAATAAAAATTATTGCATGTTTTTACTACTTTTATTTTTGAAATGCTAAGGAGGAGTAATTAAGCATATTTTAAGTTTAAGCATTCGAGAAAGTTAGATTGTAAATGCAATATCATTTTAGATGTAGTTTTATATTCTTACAAAAGAAATTGGATGATTTAAAATATTGATTTAAAATATTTTGCAAAATTTAATGAAAATAAATTTTCCAAAAGAAAATAATAATAACGAAAGAAAAGTTAATATTGTATGAAATTTTTTCTAAATAGTATAAAATTAATTTAAAATTAATAATTTACAATGTTCTTTCATTTAATACATACATTTAAAATATACTCTTAAAATAATTTCATCTAATTATTCTATTTAATACACATTTTAAATTTATAAATTTAATATATTATGTGATATTGTAATATTAAATAACATATCAATAAATAATAATGCATTTCACTATTTATTATTATATTTGAAACTTGTATTTCACTGTTTGTAATCGTAATGTTATTGTCAACTAAATATGATCAAGTTAAAATTTTAGACAGTAACAATTGTATACACACTATTGAATCATATTCGAGTCTTGTTCGGTTTGGGTTAACATTAATTTGAATCTCTTCAAATTAGGGTTAACATCGATTCGGTTTATTTCAAATCGGGTAGTAGTCGGGTATGATCAGGTTTCTTTCAGGTATGGGTCATTTTTAGATTCAGGTTCGGTTCGAGTGCGGGTCCTTTTTGGGTTTCGGGTTCCGGTGTTGTTCGAGTTTGGGTCCCATCAGGTCTGACAATTTCAGTTTGGGTCGGTTCAGTCGGGTGATTTCAGTTTTGGGTAATTGATCGGGTCCCACTATTCGGGTGTCAGTTTGATTTCGTTTTGGTTATTTATTATCGGGTGTTCGAGTTCGGTTAGATTTTGCCTGGTCTAGTTATGGCACACATGTAAGGAAATAATATACGAATCTAGAAATTTCCTACCATCTCTTAATGCATTATAACGAGTTTGGGCTTTGATGGATATGAATCTTTCCCTACTGAAATTGGAGTTGTTGATTAGATGGTGCCCGACCAATTTGGATCTCCTATTGCAGCTTGGACCTCCATGGTTTGTCGAAGACATGGTTTCCGTAGTGATTGGTCTTCTCTAACGCGAAATGAAGAATTTAAAATTGAGGATGATTTGGGTTCCAGCCACGGAAGTTGAGTTAGGGATTTGGGAGTGTGATTGTTTTTTTTATTTTTGAATCGCAATTTGGGGATTTACCATTTATACCCAACCAGGTTCAAATTAGGAACATGTTGCCTTTTTTTAAAAGAGTTGAAAGAGGTTCCAAACTCGAACCTCCAAAATCCCAACAAAAAATAGTCACAATTTTTTCTCTGGAAGAGGATTAGAAAAGGCCCCTTCATTTGTCAACTTGTATTTTGAGCCTGATGTCTTCCAATTTTGGAACTTCCTCAGATGTATTTTTGTAAGGGATTGAGCAACTTTTCAAGTTCGACAGTTCCTCGGGTGAAATGAAAAACATATTTTCAAGTCCAAGTTCAAGTTCAAGCCAAAAATAAACTTCAACCTCCTAATACTATCACCACATCCTTTGGAAACTAACAACTAACAATAAACAAATATTAAACACTTAATAAACAAATTCATAAAACACTTAAAAATTTATAGTTTTGAATTCAAAAATAACAAATTGTCTTGTCAAAGTCTCTTCAAACAAATATGTTTAAAAAATTCATCAAATTAATTCATATAAAACATTCAAACTCATATCTAAATATCTTCAAACATGCACTCTATCTCAGAGTTGACCTCCTCTTTTTCCTCCTCCTTCGATGCCTCGTCCTCAGTGAATATTGGTTCAAACTTGGGCATCTCTTCATCTTCGCCAATTTCTACATGCTGGCCCGAGGCTTTAAGGAATTGAGCATGATGAGATTTTTCCAAAGGTAACTTTGCATTTGTGGTAGTGTCGTCGACTCGTATGAACTCCATTTACCGACTAATGGTACTGTTCCAACCCCTCTAAGAGCCTGCAAGATTCACAAAAATATATTAAATTCAAATATTATAAAACATAAAAGAACATTGTGTCAATAAAATTTTGGATCTAAATACTCATGGGATGTGAAAGCCTCAGCCTTATCCAATACACCGTCTCGTCCTCTCTTTGCACTCCTAGTGGGAAACTTGGGGATGCGGCGATACTCCCACTTGTTGTCAAAGCCCAACCTCAACTCCTTGTGATGGAACCAATTGTGATCGTAGTATTATATAAGCAATGGTCTGGACCCCATATTTATTGATCAAAGCAGTGATTAGTCAACTGTAGAGAAAATCCTTGATTTTTGTTCCCACGGCCTTAAGCATGCAGGAAACGGTTGTGTATCTCGGGTTGATTAGGATCCCCTCCATCACATAATAAAAAAACATCAAGTTTCCTATATTTCGCTGGTATATTCATAACTCACTCAGTCCCGACCAAGCAAAGTCTAGTATTAGAATAATCACCCCAGAGAAATAGGTTGGTTCGCTGAGCATGCATGACAACTTGCTCAAAAGTAATCGAATCCAGGAACACTGGAAAATCACAACTCATTGGAAACACCCTTTGCTAGGCCATGATCTAGGAAGGAGCGGGAAAATACGTGGGCCACAATCACACAAGCCAATTTCTATAAATAAGGACAAAAGTATAATAAACCAGTTAAGTGATTTTTAACTAAGAAAATAATGACAAAAAATGCTACCCAAACATGGGTGTCAGAGCTTCCTCCCATGGGACCTTTTTTTAGGTACTCAAAGAGGCTGGGTTCTGTGTGATGATTCCATAAACTATGCTTACTCGGAAAAATACCATGCATCAGTGGTGCCATCAATGGAGACAATTTTTTTATATTTTTCTTTCCAAGTCTTCATAGTCTCTAGGAAAGGCCGCAACCCAGGCTAGAGTCACCAATCAATCGGAAAGTATGCAAAGACTAGTCCACCCAACGAAGCTAATAAGCAGCAAACTAGTGCAATAGACCAAGGAAGTCCATAACAAAAATACACCGCACACTTATAATCACCACACATAATATTTATTTTCAAAAATTACAATTCCCACCATTCACACCAATGCTAAGAAGATTATAAATTTGAAATTTAAAGTTACTACTCGTGAGATAGAGCTTGGAGAGTTGAAATTCAAAAAAAGGGTAAGAATTTCCCCCCTTTTGGAAACATTCCAAAAATCTAGGGTTCTTGGATATAAGGTGATTGGTGGTGATTCTAGGTGATTTATTAAGTGGGTTGATGGGATTATTGTAGGAGAGGAATGTAGGAGTAGCTTTGGTGGAAGATTTGGGTGTTTTTGGTGAGTTGGGTGATTTTAGTTAAAAGACAAATTGAAGGTGGCTATGGCTAAGAGAAAGGATAAGTACGAAGGAATAAGGAGGGCTTACCATGAAACAATTTCATAGAAGATAGACTCTATAAATAGTATGAGTTTTCAAAAGATAAAGCAATTAAGACTTTTAGAATGTGACATGCTATAAAACAAATTGTAAGACTATCACTAGTGAAAGATAGGGAAATTGAAGGCGGTGAAAGGAATAATTAGACGGCGTTTACAACCGCCGTCCCTGGAACTGCCGAGTATCCAACCGCTTTGTCATATGGAAGTGCTATTACCGCTCTTGAAAATTATGTACCACGACATTTCCAAACACCGTGGTATCTGTTATTTTAACCGCCTTGTTATTTTTCCAATATCGGAACCAAAGGAAGTGTCGTGTGTGAAACATACTTCCGGTATGTTCCCAAAGTATGTAAGCGATATCATGGAGCCGGAATAGAGATCAGTAGAGTGGACTTATGATATTGGAAACAATGTTGGTTGAACTATCCTATTGGCATTAAAAGATGTCATGATTTCAAAACCACTCGTCGAAAGTAGGAAAGGTTACGATATCAGAAATGGATTTGGATGTGTGTTTGTTGTGTTCCTTTATGGGTTGACGTTTTAGAATAGTTGTTGTTTTCTAGTATATGGATTAATTTTCGAGTTCCGAAATCGGAATGACAATCAACCCTATAAATGCTACCATCATGAAATAACACCCACAATCAGAAACATTGTCGAATAATGTGGCTATCAATAAAATAAATGTATTAACAAATGCATTTCATGTCCACATTCAGTGACCAATACAGGTAAGAAATTTTTGAAACATATATAAAAATTGTAAGACAAAGTGAGAAATACATAATAAGACTTTAATGTATTAAAGTATACTAAGGAAATGTAACTAAACTTGAATACATATTGAAGTAGAAAAATCAAATGTAACTAAATGTGAAAGTACATTGAGGGTTTTTATACACTAATTTTACTAAAGTTTGGTATGCGGTACCTTAACTTGAACTAGTTTGAAAGGTTTGATTTAGATGAATTTCATTAACCTAAACCAGTAGATAGTTATTTGTCGAATGAATTGATGAGTGGGAGGTATTCCTACATAAAGTTGTATATAGTAATTGTCTAGGAAAAACAATAACCCTTCCAATACTCAACACCATTGCTTAGAGAACCTTATGCACCCGAAGAGAGATGAAAGAATGACCTTCTCCAACAACTTTATACCTGCAAAGAAAACCTCAAAGTTATCAACAACGCTTTATTAACTAACAAAATGTTGTATGATATGAATATATATATATTTAGAAAATGAAGAGATAACCTATTGGAGGTCGTCTCTATAATCACCACGTCATGCGGATTCTCAAATGTGGTCTTTTCAACCTTGACTATAGCTTTCTGACAATGGTGATTTAAAATCAATTGAATATCTGTTGATGGATCCTTTAGACCAATATTTAATTAATACTCCCTCCGTCCTATAATAAACTTCCTACCTTTTATTTTAGTCTGTCCCAAAAAGATGTAACTTAGTTTTGTGTTGCTAATAAATCCTCATAATGAATCTGAGAGGGTGAATGAGGGAATATGAAGGATTGTATGTATATTGATAATATGAAAGAAAACAAGGGTTTTGGAGAAGGGGTGGATTTGTTCTTTAAAATTTTGTGGGTGTAGAGAGACCATTGTTGTAATAAATGAAGTCATTTTTTTCTAACCTTCCATTGATGCGCCACTTTATGAATGTTCTAAAATTGAAACCATCTTAGGTTATATTAAAAGCACCATTATTCATAGTTACAATATCGATTAGAGAGTTGGAATAGAAACTGGTAAAGGGAATATAACCTCGTTTTGATTTCAGACATGTTTTCCAAAAGCAGAATATGTTGCGGTGGAATCCAAACTATCTCCGGGAAATGCAATAAAATTTTGAACCGTGGCATATAAATATTTGTTCATCCTATGTACCGAAACCAAACCATGACATACTATCGCTCTAATCATTCTTTGAATCATTCATGTTACATCTTTGCACGATTTCATATTCAGTGATGATGGGTAAAACAAAGGGAAAAAGATATCCAACAGATCATTCAACATCTACATTCGGTGCTCTAGAAACAACAATCAATCTACCATTGGAGGAACCATAGGGAATTGTTGTTACAAGGCAACAAATTAGTATGCGAAACAATATAAGACAAAATGGCCATGAGCATTCTCCAGAGCCTATAGCGAGTCGTGAATTCTTCAACAAGGCATCTAAGGAGCGTTATGTTCAATTGGTATGCTGCATATGCACTGCTACCAAGGTGTTGAACCCCAATTCCATACTTAATCTACATTTTTGTTACGTATTAAATTATTTTTGCCCCCATTATTTGCATAACATAATTATGATGAATATTCCAACCCACCTACACTAAATTATACAATTTTGTGAAAACTTAGGAAAATTTTGTGCCAGTGATAGGGTAACCAAGGTCAATGAAGTTACAGTTGCTCTTAGTTAATTCATGATAAATGATGTGTTAGGGTGTCCCTAGATTGACCCCACTTTTTACGTTTCACAGTCTCGAATGACCTTTATTAGATTTTACATCAACAATCTTGGCCTATTAAGATGAACTCCCAACCACCGTGTCACGTAGATATGAGATGTAAGTATTTCGAGTTAAAGGTGACAGAGCTAGGCAAGCAGGCAAATATGACTTGTCAGTGTTGACCGTGGATTAACGGTTGGTCTTTGAATGAGTTTCCATGAATGTCCTTCTATCAGGGGGCATGTGTGGAAGCCCATCATTGGAAGCCTTATGAACTTCTTCATATCATGGAAAATAAACCGTTGAATTCCCGGTTCACAATATTGTCCAACGTGAACAAAGCCACCGACACAATGAAATGGGAATCACCTTATGATTGTTTGGTTACTGGGATGATCAAAGAGCATAGTGTTGTACCCATTGACTGCCCATTGCTCCTTGAATATTACGATAAAAATGGCTTGAACTGAAGCTACTCGAATTGGATATAAATACAAACAAATGCAAGGTAAGGGTGCAAAGATGGCTAGAGACTCAGAGATCGGTGCATCATCAGGGGCAGGTATTAAGTGATACATCATTCATTACTATGTGTGGTTTGTATATTTAAATTTTATATGTTTAATTCTGTGGTGTTTTTCCTGTAGGATTCGAAAAAGGATTTGTTTTAAAGTGAAAAGGATGTTTGCGTGCTTCAATGGTCAAATGGAAGCTCCATGGATGGAGGTGAAGAAATTGATGGCCGACCTAGAAACTTATCTTCAAGAAAAAGGGATTGAGATTGCCTTAAGTCACTACAAGAAAAATGACCTATTATTTTGCCCCTTTTACCTCGATTTTTTAGTTTAGGTTAAATAACCAAAGCAAAAAGTTCTTTTACCTCGATTGTTTTTATTTTCAAAGTAAATAATATTTTTTTTACCTCGGTTAAAAAATAATCTAGGTAAATAATACGTTTTTTACCTCGGTTATTATACTAACCAAAGTAAAAGGTTAAAAAATATAAGTAAATAATATTACAGAATAGCGTGCGGCATCACATATGTAGTTTAAAAAGGACTGTCGAAATTGCATAACATGTCAGTTTCACCGACATGTGATGCGATAGATAACCGATGTTGCAATTGTGTAATTGATAGAACTTTTAGAGGTTAAAGTAGAAAAAGTTTGACTTTGAAAAAAGAGGAAGTATTATTTAAAAGTTTTAAAAGGTGAGTTTTTTATGTTACGATTGAAAATCGTGGAATAAGAGGGAAAACCACAACAACCAACAAATAAATAATTTGACGGTGGTAGAAAAGAAGGGGGAAAAGCCAATGTCGTACGCTTTTCCCCATTTTGGGGTCTCTCTTCTCCCAATATCCCATCATCACCATTAATTTAGGGGAATGTAAAAGGCTAATCAGGCACTAAAATAGCATCCGGTACCCCCTTTAAAATCCTCCACATTCCACTTCACTGCACTCATACCAAACCGCTCATTTTCACACAGTCACACAGCAAGTTCCCATGCCTTTTCTGCTTGATTGATGTTTTCCATTTCTTTTACCTCAGTTAAATTTTATAGGTTATAGTTTTTTGAAAATGATTGGCGTCGGACTAGAAAGGTATTTGTTCAGTGGTTTTTAAAACAATTGTAGAAAATGGTGTTGAATGCATGGTACGATTAAAAATGGTTTTCAAAGTCATGCACGGGGAGGTCGTCACCGTACCTCTCAAATATACTATTTTAAAGCCCAATATGCTTACTAAATACAACTAGGTAGATAGTTTGGCAAGTCAGGGTCGTCCACAGAGAAGAGGGATATTTCCAAGCGTCTAAGCATGCAATGGCGAATATAAGCCTAGATATATATATA
>JAULKM010049236.1:0-12811 GCA_032355605.1 Rubia tinctorum
CACCACATACAAATTTTGGCACAAGTATGAAAGCTATGAATAGCTCAAACAAAACTATTCATTCAATGAATAATACACTAGAGCTAAAGAAGAATGGCAAATAATGCTAAAGAAAAAAGTTTTTAGTAGGAGATTCACTAAAGCTTCTCATCAAAATGTGACTACAATAGAAACAATTCTAAGGCAATTGTTTTGACAGGTTGAGTATCAAGTAGACCTTTGCCCTGCATCTATGGCTGAAGAGGATTGCATGGACTCCAAAAACACCACCATAACTATGTCCTCTAATATATGGCATCACAGAAGCAAGCAAGCTACAACAGTAAACCATCAGTAAGTAAGCAACAACCAGAAGCAAAGCAAGCTGCAGCAGTAAACCAGTATCATCGCGATCAAAGTAGCAGAGTATCAGGTTGCAACTGCGTGGTGAAAGAGGATCTGAGGCGCTGAGGTGCTTAGGTCGTAGTAGTGTAATGAAAAAACACCGTTGAGCATCCAAGGAGCCTGAAAAGAGACAAAAGTTCCACAAATGATTCGAAGAGGTCTTCAAAAGTTGTTCAAAAAGAGTAGAGTTTTGTTGGTCAGTCGTATCCTTCCAAGCAACACTGAGTGAGCAACCTGCAAATAGAACTATTCAGTAGCATCATGAAAATTCACACTCTAAAATCATAGACTGTTACCTTAACTCATTCAATCCCTCTTTAACCAACTTAATCACAGAATTCACACACTAAAAGAACTAAATATCATAGAGTACAAACTAAAATCCATAAGTAATTTCTTTCACAACCCAAAGATACAAATCTAAGCAAGTCAAACAACACCAAAGAATAATCACCAAAACGATGATTAGGAATTTGCCTTGAACGAACAGTGACGATGAGACATCGACGATTCTATTATATGATAACAATGTTAAACAATATGATTGGTGATGCTGACACGTTACCAACTCACCTGGCATTTTGCTCTATTTTCATCCAATCTGGTCAAGTAATGGAAATTTTTCCACAGGTATATCTGGATCATTCTTCAAATAGATCAATGCACTTTAAAGAAACTGTAGTAGCATATCAGCTGGTTGAAGGAACAAAATGGTGTAGCTGGTGTAAAAGGAGTGCTAGTGAACACTTACTTGGTGTTACAAGAGTTGCCCACTACAATCACTTTCACATTACAAGATGCAACAACATTGAGCATATTTCCCTGTTAAGAAGGTAACATTTGAGACTTAGGACGCAATTGTGAATGTGTGATATCACTTACATTACATAAAGAAGCAAAGCTGAAATAACTCTATCCCGTCATTTGTCATAGAAAGATAGGGGAAAGCTATAAAGAATAAGAAGTTGCCTATGCAGAAAAAATCTAGCCATTGATGTCGAGTAGGTCAACAACCCAATACACTCTGATTTCATCTCAAAACGATGAATAGAAAACAATGCTTCTGCAGCTAGATTGGTTATATTTGCCACAAATCAGAAAACCTTTTTTTAACTTGACAGTGCAGTAATTTTCTACTCAGTAGCACGAACAACTCAGGTGACAAAATGAACAAATTCACAGAGCAAATATCAGTAGTTATAAACTAGTAAATGGAACCTAAGTCAAAGTAGTATTTAAATGATTAGATCAACAGGTTCAACAGCTGCTTAGTTTAAGAGAAAATGAAGCTGAGTAACAGCTACGATCCTTCAAAACCCAAACACAAAAGTTGTCGTGCAAAAGCGATTTTACCATAACTCTTTTCTTTCCACATTTCTAACTTATTTCACCTTTGACTTTTTCGAGCTTTGCAGAGGCTTTGCCAATGGTTGAGCAGGGGTGCTTCGCAAAATGAGAGATTCCTCCACTCCTCTTTCGATGAAGACAGAGACTTTGGTGACATGTTCGCCATTGAAATTGGAATCTTGCACGTACAGGACACTTAAGTGTGTGCTCTCTCAGTTTTGCAAAATTGGGTGTCGTGAATTAAAAATCCCCTAGAAAGGTGAAAAGATTACCTCGAGGTTGAAGGATGGAGAGCGGTTAACAACAGAGTAGGGTGAAGAATTAGGGATTAGAGGCAGAGTATGGCGAACAATTAGGGTTTAGCGGTGGAGAAGAGCGGAGGAGCTCACCATCGTTGGCCAGCGGAGAAGGGTGGATGGTCGATGGCGAATGAGAGAAATTTTGAACAAACTGTAATTTTGGAAAATGTCTAATTTGGGTGTTATTTTTTAATTGGTAATTTTAGTTTATTAAATGTAGGCCCTTGGATCATCTTATTTGAAAGGTTAGGATTTGGTTTCAGATAAGTAGGTTGTCTCACATAAGATGAGTTGTTTCACACACAGAGATAAGTAGGTTGTCTCACATAAGGCTTCCATTAGACTAATATGAAATAAAAGTAAGTTAATTGTACCTGAATATGGGGACCAGATTGTGAAAACTTTTTTTTATTGAATCCTTCTTTTGGGTTTATGAAAATTTACAAAAGCAAAAGAAAATACAAGGTTGCTATTCTAGGAGATGAGTAGGAGAGGAGTAGAAGGTGTGTGAAGAAGTGTGTGTTCTTCCTATTACAACTAAGTATTTATAGGGAAAGAAACGGAATTCAAAATATGTTACAAACGGATTCAAACTTATAAATTTGAAGTCTGAACATAAATTTTTACAATGGATTTTGAATCCGGAAGGCATCTTGTGAGTGCCTTTGTGGGGTCCTCCATGATAGCTTGTCTGTCATCGCTTTCTGGTCCTTTAGAATATGACTTTAGGTAGTGGTGAGGTCCACCATTTTCTTCTGTTTGTCTTCTATGTATGTCATGCTGCTGCTGCCGACTTCAATCATAGTGAGATCCATTATTGGTTTATCTTCATCGAGCTTGATTCTCCATCTGTTAAATTATCTTTGGCTGATTTGTCAAGGTCTCCAAGGAGCTCATCGAGTCCTTCCTCATCAAATGGGTTTTGTGCAAATTGGTCAGGTAAAAATGCCATTGATGTATCCGATTTGGAAGATTTTGAATCTTCTGCGCCAATATTTTGGAATTGGTCTTTTCGGACTTCTTGCAAGTATAACTTGATCATTTATTCTTTGGAAAATATTCTTTTTTGCATTTGCAACATTTGGGAAATATGCTCAAAAGGACTTATTGGTTTGACCTGGTTTAATTCAATTTGCATCTTATAAAGTTGCAATTTTTCAGTTATATTCTTGATTAATTCATGGTCATGAATTTGGACGGAAGTATGATCTTGTTTGGTTAATTTATCCCAAAATCTTGTATAACCAATTCTTTTTAGGCCAGGAATATTATCCCGAGTATTACTTATTTCTGGAACCCACCTACAAATCCATGGGATCACAAATTCAACAAAGAAATATATGTGCCCGATATTATCTATCGATTGTTTATTTTTATCCATCTCTATTAGCTTTGGAGAGAAAGATGCCCATTGAGAATATAATTCTTCAAATTCATTTGGAAGTATATTTATACAAGGGCCATATAATAGCCACCATTCTAAAAACCAGTTAGGAATTGGTTTAGAAAAAACTTGTTCGTCAATTCGAACAAACCAAGATTTCTTCCTTCTAGATTTTTCATAAAAGAAAACCTTATATGAGGCTTGGATATAATCCCAATAATTATATTTTAAAATAACTTTGAGTTCAAGAGAAGTAAATTCTTTTTTCCTTCAATGGAGAAATTCACAATTCTTCTGGAGATATAATATTTTTTATTATAAATTTACTAAAGTTATAAACATGTGGCACATGGCTTGGAGCAAAATGAGTAATTTCCATAGATTCTGTGGCTTTTAGTAAACCTTCATAATATGGTCTGGATTTGTAAGAATTTACAGCATAGAATGTTGTATCAAAATACCTTTGTATTAAAACCCATGAGTCCTTTTCCAATTGGAGATCCTTATGCTCTAATATTAGCATAATTTCTTATTCTTTTTAAATTTTTTGATAGGAAGTGATATTATCTTCCCTTTCTTCTGCCATAGAGGCATACAAAGTTTCTGGTCTATTAACCACACTTTCCTTTGCATAATCCATCAACTCCTTATATAAAGGATGTGTTACGGATATTCCCAAAGAAGATGATAAGTTCTCAGTTATTAGCTTATTTAGTCCAATTTGAGCAAGGATATTACCTCTGCCCTGGGTATAACCCCTTCCATAGCTTCCACGACCCATGTATGGACCTTTTCCTTATCAGGGAATTGCATTCTTCATAGAGCAATGTTTATGATTAATTAGCATAGTTGAAATCATAATAAATGTTCTCTTGTTAAGAAATCAGGTAGATTATTTTCTTCCCCTTTCTTGTATATGATTTCTATATCAAAAGGGCTTAGATGAGTTTTCCATCTTGCAAACATTTGTTTTGAGACATCGTAATTAAAATCCTTTTTAAACATATAAGGGGCCGATTTGCAATCAGTAAAAACTTTAAATTTTTGATTATATAAATCATCTTGGAATTTTAGAACACATTTTAGTATTGATAAAAAAAATTAGCTATTGTTGAATAATTCTTCTGACTGTCTGTCCATTTGCCAGAATAAAATCTAACTAGGAATTCCCTTTTATTTTCTGGACATATTTGTTTGAGTATGCCTTCCATATCCTATGTCAGAAGCATCTGTTTCTACTCTTTTTTTTTCACAATTTGGATTAGCTAACATTAAGCATGGTAATATTTTGACCTTTTCTTTTATATTTTTGACCATGTTTGTATGATTAGTGGTCCATGGACTCGGGTGAGCTTTTAATTTGTCATATAATATACTAATATCTTGAGCTATGTTTTTGTAGTAAGAATTAATATAATTTAAACTTCCTTAAAACCTCTGTAATTGAATTTTATCTGTTATTTCATTTGGAAATTTTTCTCCGAATAAATACTTCTATTAATAGGGATTATATTTCCCTTTTCAATATTATGTCCAAGAAATCTTATATTTGTTTGAAATAATTTCATTTTGGGTTTGGATATGACCAACTCATCTTGTATACAACTTTCTTGAATATTTCAAGGTGTTTAAAGTGAGATTCAATGTCTTTAGAAAAGACCAATATACTATCAATATATACAATAATAAACTCACTATAAGGAGTAAAAATATCATTCATTATTTGTTGGAATTCAGAAGGTGTAATTTTTAAGCCGAAAGGCACTACCCTCCATTCATAATGACCTATAGGTACATTAAATGCAGTCTTGTATTGGTCGGAATCATGTATATGAATCTGCCAATATCCTGATTTTAAATCAAATTTAGAGAATATAATAGCATTATATAATCTATCTAATAAATTCTTTTTATTAGGAATAGGATGTCTTATCCTGGTTAATACATTATTTAAAGGTTTATAATTTATTACCAATCGGGGAACTCCTCTTTCTATTTCCTTATGTTTATTAACATAAAATCACGTGCATGACTGTGGAGAATTTGAAGGTTTTATTAAACCTTTTTGTAATAAAGATTCTATTTCTTTTTTACATAATTCTAAATATTCTGAATTCATTTGGCAAGGTCTGCCTTTAGTAGGGATTTTTTTTTATCATCGAAGTTTTTTTTCATAAGGGAGGTAGACAATGTGCTTTTTCCTATCCCGAAAAGCATTAGGATGCTAATTGAATATATCTATTGAAAATTGAGCATAGATTAATGTTATCTTATCTTGTAATTTTGGAAGTTTAGTTTATCCTCAATGGTTAGGGTACTAATTTCCCATTTCAAAAAATGAATTTGAGTATTTTTTTTCTTGTTATCCTTTCTCTTATTTCATTTATAGTTTTAGTGAAAGGTTCTTCTAAAAATTCAAATTTTATTTTATTATTTTTATAATTCCCTATTATTCATGTGTGGTTTATTTTTTCTATTGGGAATAATTTATTGATAAAAAGGGTACCTAGTATTACTTGATCCTTTAAATTTTATGCTAGCAATTTTTTTCCAGGAATGCAAACTTTATTTTTGCATAAAGAGGCAGAGGATAATTTGTATTAAATATTTAGTCTATCTCCTCCTGCATGTCTGACTTTATGAGCTGTTTTTCATAGTATTTTGTAGGTATAATTCCTTCATTTATGACACTAATATCTGCCCCTCTATCTATTAAGGCTTGTAGTTTTATAGTGTATTCATTGTTTATAACAACGTTACTTGGGTATGCCAATTTTGGGATACTAGATCTAGAGTGGATAGAAAATTTTCGTTATCAAATAGAGGTGGCGGAATTACTTCTTTGTCCTTATTATAAAAAAATTCCAAATATGTTAACCTATTATCTATTTGGGTATTATGTTTTTCAAGATTTTTTAACCTCATTTTTAAGATTGTTTATTTCTTCTAAAATATCTATTGGGGAAGCTTGTACCTCGTTTTCAAATTTATTTTTCTTTTCTATCATTTTTATAACCCGAGTCATTGAATATGGCTCAGTGTTTTGGGTAATTTTATCTTCTTCTTTTGGAGAAGATGGATTATTATCCATTTGATTTATTAACTTATATCTCAGTTCTGGACCTTTCACCATTTTTCGGAATTCTAATATACTAGTATTAGTAAGTACATTTAATTTAAGATCTTTTAATTGGGAATTAATTTTGTAGAATTCCTCATTTTCTGATTCTATTTCAACTGTCTTTATTAGACATGCTTTTCCTTGTTCACAATTTTGACAACAAGTTAAAGTTTTTTCTGAACTATCTGAACTATCACTAGTATGGCTATATTCTGAGTCAGAGCTATCTATAATTTTTAATGTTCTTTCTTTAGTATCTTCATCAATTTGAAGGTTTTTAATTTGTTTACTCATCCTGCATGTATTTGCATAGTGGCCTGTTTGCCCACATTGGAAGCAAATGACTTTCTTTCGTTTTTCTAATTTATTTTGTCTTTTGTAATTTTGTTTATATTTAGGTTTCTTCCAATATGTTTTTTATAAGGTTTTGTTTTCTTGTAGTATACTTCTTTAGTATGGTTTTGCTTTCTTTGACCAGGTATATCTACTCCGAATTGGCCACAAAGTTGTGCTAATTGAGTTCTTTCATTTAGCCTTTGGGTTTTGATATGTTGCTTTAGTTTTATTTCTTTACACAGGGATAATCTTTCTTGTATGCATATTCCTATTAGTTTTCCATAATTATAATTTTCATATGGTATTGAAATTCTATCTTGTCTCAAAAAATTTCTTACCCTTTCTGCAAATAAGCTAGGTAATCCGTCAATAAATTTTAACTTCCAATGAGTACTATTATTTTCTGGGAGTTCCATTACTCTAGAGAGAAAAGTATCTCTGTACCATCTGAAATCATAAAGTGTTTTACACCTTAGATTTTGTAATAGAGTCCTAATATTTTCTCCTTGATATGATATTCTACCCGTAAAATGTTCCAGTATAGTTAGAACAAGAGTGTAAACTGCATTTTCTACCATACTATGTAATGGAACTCCCAGAAATATATATACCACTCATGTGTGTGTGTGTATACACACACGAGTATATAAGAACAACCATGGTACAGGAGATGCAGTAAAGCACAAACCGAAGTCTGAACCTTCTATATGTCACCTTCTCAATGTTACAGCATAAAGAAATTGTGAAACTGATTTTTTAAATGAAATTACTGAAAATCCAACAGCAAAACCAGGTCCTACACCAGCATACAACCATAAGACATCAGTCTGTTTGCCAGCTTCATCACATTGAAGAAGTGGCTCACCAAAAAGGCCACTGCTGCCTTGATAGATCTCTGGGGCTTTGATTGGACTCGAAGAGATCTATAGTTAGGGTGCAGAGCGAACTCAGCGAAGAGTTTTTTGCTAGACGCCCCAGCCTTCCGCAGCTTGTCCCTCGGACTAAGCGATGGAGTACTTGGAAGGGGCCTCGTACCTCGAGGGATCTCTCGACAGCAAAACCAACCCCCCTCGAAACCAAACTCTGCCTCCAGGGGCGGAACCAGGGGGGCTAGCGCCTCCCCTAGAATACGCTGGTCTGGGATATAGCCCTAAGCGCCACCGAAATTCATGGATTCCGCCCCCATAAAGTTGAAGTTGTAGTGGTGAGTTTCCCCGCGAGCTCTTCACGAAGGAAGACATCTGATTTTTTTGATTTTTTTTCTTACTAAACAAAACGACGTCGTTTTGTTAACTTATAGGCAAAAAAAATGAGGGCCAATCGGGCTGAGCCCAATTAGCCCAATGCCCAAATGAAAAGCTGCATCAAAATGGGAGAAGTAACACTTTTGCCTTTTCCATTCGGTTCAGCTAACGGGAGAAGACTCAATTTCGAAACCTAATCCATCCGGCCTCCGTCACTGCTCGCCGTCCACCACCGCCACTGCTCGCCGCCTCGCCGTCTGCCACTGCAGTGCTCGTCGACGCCGTCCGCCACTGCTCAGAGCCCTCAGACGCCGTCTGCCTCCACCACTCCGTCGTGTATCCGCTGCGCGGACAAGACCTCAGCCAGCCAGCGGCTACCGCGTTCCGACTTCCTACCTAAATATCATATTGTGAAATTGTAATATTGTGATATTGTGAAATTGTAATATTGTGATATTGTGAAATTGTGAAATTGTGATATTGCGATCGCGTTCCGACTTCCAGCGGTGAAATTGTGAATTGATATAAGATTTTCTAGTGTTTGTTGACTTGAATCTGTATCCAATTTTAAAAAATTTAGTGTAATTCAGTGCCGGAAAAAAATTACCAATACAATTTAGCGTCCGAATTTTTTTTGTCAGTGTAAATGAGCCCCCCAGAATACTGTCTTGGTTCCGCCACTGTCTGCCTCTGTCGATGATATCAGTTGTTGCTAGAAGCTTCCGTTGTTGCTCTGAGCCTGCCCCTCGAGAGGTCGTTATGGTTTTCGTTTGCAGGGAAGAGCCGCTCGTCAGTCAATGACGTCGTCCCCGTCAATGTCTGCGATGTCGAACTCGAAGGAGGGCAATGGGAGGCAGATACTCATCCGTTACTCGAGAGCTTGACGATAAGGCCTTCCATCCCCCCAAGCTTCTGGGAGATTTTGAATTCCTCGACAACGTTGACAAAGAATATGAGAAGATATGAACAGAGAATACACCTCTCGAAGGTCAACGACGTTCGAGAGCAAGCTCAGGATTCCGATGGAGGAGGGCTCTCGACGATGGTGCATCCCTGTTGTAAAATTTGAGATGAATAATGCATGGCCGAACTCGAGGGAGAAGATCCTCCTCAAGGCATGCGAGTATTGAGTACTAATAAATGGAAAATGGAAGCTCCAGACCGGGTGTCTCATTCCATTGATCATTAAATCAATGGAGATAAATCCTTCTTATCCATCTCAGTAGTCAAGCGTGGGATCAAAACAATCAGGTAGTCATGAGTAATGTATTGTGAAAATCAAAATAGTAAATTTATCTGCCTCCCTGCATGGCAAAAATGCACAATAGTAATGTTTATTACTTCCCTGCGAACCAAGTATTTCGACGTGTTTCGTCGGGGCACTTCCTGTTCGAGTTCATTCTTGAAGGTTGAATACACCAAACTTTGATACTAAGTAGGGTGAAACTTTAAATTTGAAAAAAAAACGGGGAGGACACATTTGGAGAATACAACCTTTAGGTTTTTTAGTTTCGTTATGTTCCTTGTTTTCTGATTTTTTTTATAAATAAATAAAAATTGAGAGGACGCATTCTCCTAATGCGCCCTCTAATATTTTTAAATCTTATTTCTTTTTTAATTTCGTGTTTTTCAAAAAAAAATTAAAAATTAAAAGTTATGAGGATGCATACTCCAAATGCGTCATCAATTTTTATTTAATTAAAATTTAATTTAATATATTAGCAATTTTTTTTAAAATTTAAAAAAATTAAATTGAGAGGACGCATCCTCCAAATGCGTCCTCTATTTTTTTAATTCAATATATTAGCACATTTTTCCTAAATTAATATAAAAAAATGAGAGGACACATTCTCCAAATGTGTTCTCAATTGTTTTTATATTTTATTTAATATGTTAGGATGTTTTTTCTGAAATTAAAACAAAAATAATTTGAAATTGAGAAGACGCAGTCTCCAAATGCATCCAGTAATGTTTTTTATTTTATTTAATATATTAGGAATTTTTTTCTAAAATTTTAAAAAAATTAAATAGCGAATGCGTTCTTTATTTTATTTATATTTAAATTATTCTCATGTTTTCTATTTTTTCAAATAAAAGACTCAAAAAATTAATGTAGAGAATGCGTCCTCCTATTATATAATTTTTGTTGGTATTTTTCTCTTCGTTATGTCCAAATTTAGGTGAAAGAAAGATTTTTTTTAAATAATTTAGAGGACTCATTAAATAATTTAAAGAATGTATTTAGCGAATTTTTTCTCGGCAAAATTAATACAAACATATATATGTATATTTTTCTAATGAATTAATTTTCATATGAAATTGTTTTTTAATAATATCATTATTCCTTAAATTTTGGATAGAAATACTATGACATTAATATTTTCGATGAATCGTTAAAAGCTGCGAGAATAGAACATATTTTTGGATTTGGGTCATATTTTATGATTTCGAAGAAGTGGAATATTTGGTTTTAAAAATTTTTAATTGAAATTCAGAATATTTTAATATAAATATATATTATTTTCTTATAAAATCATTAATTTCTTATTTTATATTATAAATAAAAATGATATTATTTTATATAAATATAAATATTTTATATACTACTATAATTGAATTATGCTTTTTTAATTATTTTTTAAAAATAATAATTCAAGTATTATTTGTATAAAAATATTATAAAAATATTTTTTGAGTTGTATATGGGTTGAATTTAAATAAAAATATAATTTTCATATGAACTCATTTTTAGTAATGTTATTTGTTATAATATTTTAATATAAATATATATTATTTTCTAATAAAATCATTTTTTAATTTTTTTATAAATAAAATGATATTATTTTATATAAATGTAACTATTTTAATTGAATTATGCTTTATAATTATTTTTAAAAAATATAACATTTTAATTATTATTTATATTAAAAACATTTTTTTAAAAAGAAAAAATAGTGAAGATGCATTCGGAGAACGCAAAAAAATTGAAAAACATGAAAACACATTCTACGAATGCAACTTCTTAAGCAGAAATAAAAAAATGAATGGTTGAGGACGCATTCAGTGAGTGCGTCCTCGCCATTTGCATCTGAAGGTCAACTATGTAACACCCAATATATAATTTTCTCCTTCTCGTTCTCGGGAGAAAATGATATTTTTGGGGCTACAGTAGCGATTTTTTTGGTCAACGCTCTTGCAATATTTTTGGTGAAAAAGAGAGAATGCGTCCTCACTTTGTATTATTTTTTAAATTCGTAAATGTTGTGTCCGCATAATTCATATTTGAAATCGAAAAAAGCAGAAGACGCAATGCGTCTTCATGAGGAGGAATTTTTTTAAAAAAATTGGTCAACATTATTGGAGCAGATTGTGAAAACCGGACAGAAAAGCAAAGAAACGAGAATAAGCTTATGTTTCCTTCTTCTTCAGAGCAAAAAAGGGAGAACAAATCTAGTCAGCATTCCACCGGTCGGCGTTATGTTCCCATCTTCCCCTTTTCTCTCCGTCGGCGTCACACTCTCTGGTTAGCATTCCACCGGTCGGTGTCTCCAATTTTGTCTCTGGTGCAGCTACAATGTAAGCTTTCTTCCTTTTGTTAGATTTGGTCTTTGTTGTCTCGAATTATGGACTTATGGTTGCTGTGGAACATCCCTGAAGCCACCCCTGAAGCCGCTGTGAGTTCCCCGTCCGACGTGTCATCGCATGCTCCAACCCTGAAGCCGCACGTGGGTTACACCCACTGCCGCTGTAGTGAAGCGTGTCCCTCACGCGCCGCCTGTGAACGTCCCCAGTCGCCGTAGATTGGAATTTTGGTTCTAAGGTAAATTTTTTTGATTTCCGAAAACTATGTTCTCAGTGATGTATTGTGTTTTTTTTGTGTGTGAGAACTTATCAAATATTTTATTGTGTTATTATCCGTTATTATTTGACTTAGTTTGTACTGATTTTGATCAGCGTGTAAGAATTGTGTCTTTCTAATTTAGATAAGTTTTCAAATTTTGTAGAGGAATCACTTCATTTATGTTGTTGAATGATAATATGTATTTGCAAAGGTAATTTTTTCTTATATATTACTACGATACAGTTGTAAGATGTTGTTGTTGTTGTACTTGTATAGAGGGGGTCTGATTAAGTATGATGTGAATGTGGGTGTGTATTATGATCCTCCTATAGCTGAGAAAAATGTGACACTGAAGCAGATGTTAAACCACTCTCAATTAGTTGAATTAATTGTGAGACGACTTGGCATTGAATGCGCGGGGTTTCTAGTGAAAATCTATTATCGTTGTCCTGAGATGATTGGTTCGTGTATGTATTATCGATATTGTAATCCAGAAGATGACGAGTCCACAGAGACCTTCTTTGACAATGTTGATAGAAAATCCTTCTCCTCGGCAATTCTTTACATTCAAATGGAAAGGATATCAAACTCCTTTCAAAGTGCTGGTGATGTTGGCCCGGTCACGTCCATGTCGTTGCTGAGTAATGTTTATAACTATACATCAACAAATTTCCCTATCTTCCCAACCCCTGAATATTGCCAAGGTTTAGGAGAATCTCCTATAGTTGGTGAGTTGAGTCAACCTAGATAGTATGTCCATCTCGACTGCACCCAGCCGTCCACAAGTGCTGGTATACATTGTGGGTACCATGAAGAGTTGAATGTCTTTCATGATGATTATGTAGGTGAAATTGG
>JAULKM010049247.1:0-12809 GCA_032355605.1 Rubia tinctorum
ACGCTTGGAAATATCCCTCTTCTCTGTGGATGACCCCGACTTGCCAAACTATCTACTTAGTTGTATTTAGTAAGCATGTTTGGTTTAAAAATAGTATCTTTGAGAGGTACGACGACGACCTCCCACCTGGAAACTGGTGCAAAAGTTTCATCAAAGTTGACTCCTTCCACTTGAGTATATCCTTGAGCCACGAGTCTAGATTTATTGCGAGTAATCTGACCATCAGCATCAGACTTGTTCTGGAAACTCCACTTTGTACCAATAATATTTACACCTTTCAGACGAGGAGTGAGGATACCATACATCATTGCGTCCAAACTGCTCGAGCTCTTCTTGCATTACCGCAATCCAGTATTCATCGCGTAATGCTTCCTTGTAATTCTTTGGTTCAATAAGTAAGATGAAACATTGCAGTCCGACTAGCTCTCTGTAGTTCACTCGAGGAATTGGTCGGGTCTCCTTGAGATAGGTTCCGGTTCCTCCTGTGTTAGAACATGCGGAGTGGATGTAGGGGAGGATATTCCAACATACTCTTCTTCTACAGACACTAGTTGGTTTACTTCTTGATCTTGTGTTCCAACATAGTCTGGTTACTCTGGCGTATTTTTCTGTGTTGGAACATACTCAACATCTGGTTCGTCTACTTTTTCCCTTGAATCATGTTTGTCATCCGAATCATCCACAATAACATTTATTGACTCCATAAGCTTCTTTGTTTGAAGATTATACTCATGGTATGCTTAACTGCTCACAGAATACCCCAGAATTATTCTAACATTACTACGATTATCAAACTTGGCCAACAGATCTCTATGTTTGACAATATAACACTTGCTTCCAAACACATGAAAGTGAGATACACTTGGGTTAGTTCCCTTACAAATATCGAAAGATGTTTTGCTGGTAAACGACCAAAGATACACTCGATTAATAGCTTCTGCTCACCATTTTTTGTGTATGCCTTTTTCTGCAAGCATGACTCAAGCCATCTCCTGAAGTGTTCTATTCTACCTTTCGACAATGCCATTCTACTATGGAGTGATTGGAGCGGAGAATTCATGTTGAATACCAAGTTCATCACATAATTCACTGAACTGAGAGTTTTCGAATTCCCTGCCATAATCACTTATGATTCTAACTATTTTTCCAACCGAACTTCCCTTCTTTGTCTGTAATTTTATCACCAAACTTCAAACACATCCACTGTAATAGATTTTTCTTTGAGAAATGCCACCCAAGTATATCTAGAAAAATTATCAACGCATACAAAGATGTACTTTTTCCCGCTCACACTAGATGTGTTCACTGGACCCATCAATTCCATATGAAGCAATTCAAGATTCCTTAAGGTAGTAATATACTGAACTCAAGAGTGAGGAGACCGAATCTGTTTACCTTGCTGACATGGTCCGCAAATAATTCCACTTTTGGTGGTGAGTGTAGGCATACTTCGTACTGCCTTTGAAAATGCAATTTTCACCTAGGTTTTGTAGTTGATATGACCAAGCTTCATATGCCACGGAGTGCCTTCATCTTGTTTTGAAATTAGGCATCACACTTCTTGCTCTGGAACATAACAATTGTCTGATGATCGAATACTAGAAAGTACTTTATCATTCTTATGTCTAACCACACATTTGTCTTTTTGAAATTCAATTGTCATATTGTCATCACGCAACTGACTGATGCTTAAAAAATTTGCCTTTGGATCCTCAAAAACAACACACCAGTAAATACAGAAAATCCTTCAATGTGCATTTCACCTTTGCCAATGACACGACTTCTCTTACCATCTCCAAAAGTAACAAAACCACCATCATATGGTCTTATTTTAGTCAGAAACTCCTGAGTTCCTTTCATGTGTCTAGAGCATCAAATATCAAAGTACCACGAGTCTCTAGAATGTCCAATAAGATAAGCGTGAGCAACAAATCAAACATTAATGCGTTTAGGAACCCATACCTTTCAAACCATCCTTGACCGTAGGGTATCATCTATATTGGAACATGCAGACAATTGTCACCCATTCATGATATCTCTGAGTAATTTGAGACTTTGTTTCTCAATATGGCCTTGAAACATGCAATAGCTACAGATAAGAGGTTTTCGCTGATGAGTCTTAATCACCTTTCTCTTCATATCTCAAACTTCCATCTAGAAATTTCTGATATCGCATGATACATTTCCATAGCCAACCATTTGTCGATCTCCAAAGCTCTTTCCCATTGTCAGAATATCATCTAAATTTACATTGCAAGAGTTTAACTTCCTGTTTGCTTCTGCCAACTATGCCCTCTCTGTCAGAGTTTACTTTCACGTTCAAATATTCAATTTCACTCTAAAGTTTTTCAACATGTACTAAGAATTCCTTCTTTGTCTCAGCTAAATGATTTTCTCCATCTTCATGGACTTATTTGCGTCAGCCACCTTTAACCATATGTTATACATTTTTTATATGAAGTGTAGATATCTTCATCACTCATGGATTGGTCTCCATCATCACTGGATGTATCAGCAGAAAGTATGTTGGGACATACCATATTATCTGTGTTGGAACATACAACATTATTTGTGTTGGAACATATGTCCACTGCATCCATATCACGAATTTTTGCTCCAAATGCCACATAATTACTGGTAGGTTCCTCTTCATCTTTCTCATCTTCTTTATCCTCACTCAATGAGGTGACATACGATCTTCCTTGTTTCTTCCGAGTATTGGCACATTCAGACCGGATATGTCAAAAACCTTCACATTCTCTTCATTGAATTCTTCCTGGCTATTTTGATTCACCACTTTGGTTTCTAGAGAACTGCTGATTTCCTTGCTCCATGCGTATTCCACGATTATTTCCAAAGTTCTGTCCACGAGGCCTATTTTCGCCTGTTCTTTCTTGCGAATTCTCGTTCACCGCTTTTTTCAACATCCTTGAGAAGTTCTTAGTGATGAGAGCAATGTCTTCAATACCATCCTCACTATCTGATTCGTGGTTATCCCGAGATGAAGTTACTTTGAAGGCCAACTCCTTTTGAGTTTTTTTGCAGACTGTTCCATAGTCATCTCATATGTTTGTAGTGATCCCATCAATTCATCTAAGGACATTGTGGATAAATATCTAGCTTCTTCTATTGCTGCAACCTTCATTGCAAATCTCTTGGGCAGTGATCTCAAGGTCTTCTTCACCAACTTAGATTGTTTGAAGACTTTTCCCAGTTGATAAGCCATGTTGGAGATGTCTCAAAGTTTCCCATTGAAAGTGACAATCTTATCACCCTCCTCCATTTTCAACTCTTCAAACTTTGTAGCCAACATCTGTAGTTTGGATTCACGTACACGACTGGTTCCTTCATGTATAGTCTGCAAAATAGCCCATGCTTTCTTAGCCTGATGACATGTAGAGATGAGTCTAAACTGATTTTTATCCACTGCTGTGAAGATCGCATTCAATTCCTTGGAATTGTCCAGTGAAGCCTTCAATTCATCTGGAGACCATGATGATTTATCCTTGAGCTTTTGTTTCCTTGAACTTGACTCTCTTTCTTTCTCCTTTGAGTTGGATTCTTCATCTTCAATTGGGGGATTCCACTCGGTTTTTAAAAAATGCCATGCAATTTCATCCAGTGAATTTATAAAGACTTTCATGTGTGCCTTCCAATAGTTGTAGTTTGTTCCTTCCAAAAGTGGTGGCCGAGACACAGAAGCTCCTTCCTTTGTCGCCCTGGTAAAACAAATCACACTTTCCTTGACACAACCAAGTTAAAATTTGGTTTTACCATTTTAGCTTAAATATTAGACCTATGTTCCAACATAGCGTTTCTAACCAAGTATGTAAAGTAAATAATGAACGAGACACACAAATTGGTTACGCAGTTTGGTGAAATCCACCTACATCTGCGGGGCCTGACCCAATTTAGAATAAATCCACTAATCAGAAAGATACAGTACAAAGTACACCATACAACTATACTTATCTTCTAATTATTAACGTGTGGATTTTGCAAGCTCCCCTTGCGACCGATCCGTCTTAATCAGACTCTCTCTGACCTCGAAACTAATCGACACTGGATCTCCTCCTCCCGAGAAATTCAGGTATACGATTTTGAACTTGATCAACTGGTCATGTATGTTGGAACATATAAGTTCTAACTTTTGCAAAGCTTTCGGCAGAATATAAATCTAAAGTGCAGATTTTTCTCAATTCAATTCACACATATTGCAGCTGTTAATGTCCTCTATTTTTGGAGATACTCCATGATTATCTCCAAAATATTCATATTGCTTATCTGCTTCTAAACCATATCCAAATCTCATAAATAAAGGGATTTTCCTTATCTCAAATATCCTATACTATTCCATTAATCCAATTTCATATTTATAGGGATTGTGCATAATACCATTATGCTTCTATATGGCTGAATTAAATATTACTTAATCTCCAAGTTTCCATAAATCAGTTACAACGCAATATTCTAATCACCAAATCTGAAATCTCCAGCATGTTCAAACAAGGAACGTTTTTCTTCTTTAACTCTAGTTCACAAATCTCAACACATTAATCCATGAAACTCATATGACTTTACAAAAGGTTTAGTTTTCCCTCGTATGCAATGGGATTAGGATAAAACACAAGGTGCTCCATAAGACGAAGTATCAACTTGTTCTAGCTATGGATGCCTTGCAAATTTCGAACTATGGTGTGGATAGACAAACTGGTTGTCCAACTCTAATCTAGGAAATATGTATGGAGAAAATAGAAGAAATGTGTAATCAGTCAGGAGAAATTTCATGACTTTAAACATGATATATGGCATCCTAAGAAGTTACAGATTGTAAACGAAAACTATCCATGTCATCTATTTATAGTATCACTTCAGATGTATCCAACAAGAAAACATGATTATATCCATGTTCTAGATAAAGAATCATATTCGTTTGGTCAAAAAGAGAACAATCTCCAGGCTAGTACTCCACTGGATATAGCTGTAAATGTGGTAGAAACAAGTAAGATAAATGAAATGCAACCAAAGTGTTCTAAAGCATGGAGCAAAAATTCGAATTGCATCAAATTTAACAGAAGGAAATAATATGTTCTCCAAAAACATGTTACAAAAACACGAGTCATTGGAGAAAAGCTTTTTTTATTTGTTTACCTATATAGCTCCTCCAGCAAAGTGTCACTCCTTTGGCAGTTCTAAACATCATGTTGAGTTTTAATGTAGTCTAAACATCAAGCTCAAAACTACAACGTACATCAACTGAGTTTTACACAATCCCAAACTGAAATGCTGGCAATTAGCAAACGATAATACCATTAAACTTTTTATGTGCTGAAAATCCAGCAGTATTTGTACTTACTCATTAAATCAAGTTTTAAAAACGGTTACAGGCTAACTCGGATTATTTAAAATCAATGGACACAAACTTTCAAACACTCAAATGTAGCAGTTTCTCCAGCTAAAAAAACTAGGTTTCGATTAAACTAATTTGATGGGGGAAAATAGTAAATGATAACAAAAAGGAATCACACTATTTACCTCTTTTTTCGCATGAACAGGCAGAGATCAATTAGCTAAAAGCCCTTCGCTGAAGAGATTTTGGATCTAAATGTAAGATAAGTATTTGTAAAAGAGGGGGGGCCAAGCTCCATTCGTGGGGCAGGGGGCAGAAGAGGAAGGGTTGGCCTAGCGCCAGCCGTACCTGCTCTATCGTAGTGACGAGGAAGACAAACTTTCAGTCAACTATGATAGACTAAATAGGCAACTTGTGTGAGATGAAATAAGGGTTATAGAGGAGGAAACTGCTAGCGGCGAAGATGAAGATGAGCCTGTAGAGGAAGCAACCAACAACGAAGACAAAGAGAGCGGGGTGCATAGAGATAGAGGTCGCCGGGGTGAGATAGAATACGGTGAAGGGTGGTTGGGACAATGAGGGTGGGAATAGAAAGGGTTTTTAGATTTTATTAATATAGCAATAAGTTTTAATGGTTGAAATTCAATAAAAAAATGTAATTATCAATTCAGATCAAACTAATACAATATATTTATTTTTAAATATTTTATATAATAAGTATTAATTATTAGCACCGGCATAATAAGCTGGTGTTATCAGCCTTAAGCGGGTGCTATTAATTATTGACCTAAGAGTGAAGATGGCAAAAACATTCAAAGTATGCAGCAACAATATAAGAACGGGTGCCTATGGTGATTATACCGGTGCCTATGCATTTCTAACGCAGCTGCGTGATGCTACTTGAAATTGGCATTTTAATTTTTTTTTCCCACCTGAGAGCAAAGAGAAGAAAAATATTCTAAGTTCCCTGAATCAATAGTCTGAACGGTGCTTATGATGGTCCTACTAATGCTCCATACTTTGAATGACCAGTGGTCTGACCTGTGCCTCCACAATTTTGAATGAAAATTCGGAAAACTCATTTTTGCCGCCACAATGTAGCACCGGTATAAATGAAAAACAATGTTGGTGCTTATTTTTATTAATTCAAACCATCATAGCCGGGGGTTTGGAGGGTGTCCATTCTTTTTCATTAAGCTCATACGTTGTCGAAAGTTGGGTAATTTCCCAAAGGCTTACATCATTTGCCCCAAAGGTGTATCATAAAAATGTCGGTGCTAGTATTATTTGATCTATAAGTTAACTCTTTAATTTTTACTATTAGGTCCATAGAAGAAATTTGGATGCGACGATTAAGAAAATTGAAGACACCAGTACGCAATTAAATAAGAGACGATTGCATGTTTGAAATTTGGGCTACAATGGGTAAATGGAAATGCCTCTAACATATTTATGAAAAACTATGCTATGGCCCAAAAATTCACTACGACATCCTTCTCTCAAAATTTCAATTTTTTATTCATGCATAAATATAGAAATAGAAAATAAATTATTTTTTGGTGAAGTGATGGAAAACGCTACTACATGTTCTAAAGTAACTCAAAGTTGATTACTTAGAAGTAAAAGAGGGAAATTGAAAAGGATTACAGATATGTTCTCATGCCCGATTGTTGATAAATATTCTGTTATGGACTTGGAAAATACAACGGGGTGTATAGGGTAGCATCGCGTTTGAGCGGATTTCAATTTTGAGTCACGAGTAAAGTTTTTACTTTCTGCACTTAGGTCCTCCAAGAAAGTTGGAGTCGTCGAATCACGAAATTGGCGACCCAAAAATAAAATTCAATAATATACCATTTCGACTTGGAAATTTGGGCATGTATGTGGGAATGGAAGGGACTAGAAAGTCAACATTAATTACTACTACAAAGTTTTGGAAAATTACACGTTGGCTTAAAATTATGATAACCCATTATCTATTGTTTCAAAATACATGAAATTTTTTCGTTATTCTTGCCTAAATATAGAAATATTAAATTAATTAATTTTTTGGTGACATGTTGGAAAGAACTAGTACACGTTCTTAAGTAACTCATACCATAAACCCTTTTTTTAAAAACATTATTTTCCTATTCTATCATGTAATCGTCTAAATATATCATTCTTACTCAATATTATTCCATTAGTGACATACACATTTTAAGCGCTAAAGATAAACATTTATTCGAGATTATTTCAATATATTTCTATGTATCGAGCACAGGTACAATCATCGGTTTCATTCGTTAACATACTAGTGCCAAATACAATTATAAAGCAGTTGTGTGGGGCTGATTTAAAGTATTTTAAAAAAAATTAACTGCTCTCCTAGCACAGGTATATTATAACCTATACTGATGCTAGCTAAATTCACACCAAAAATTTATCCACCAAAATTACTGTTTCGGTCATTGGCACGGGTATATGTCATTCACCCATTAGTACTGAAAAATATTAAACTCATACACTTTTCTTCACAGGAACCAATATCTAGCACGGATTTTTATTGATATGGTGTTGGTTTATTCATAGGCACCGGTATTTTGGTACATTTTCTATATTACTGGTGCCTATGATATTCATAGCACCAGCTGGTATTGCTCTCCCAGCAGTGACATATTAGTGCCTATTTACCTCTTTTCCAGTAGTGATTATCATAGTTCCGGTTGCAGAACCTTATCTTAGGGTGCATGCATTGATTTTATTTTTAAATTTTTTTCATTATATGTTGTGAACTCAGAACCTAAATCAGATATTTTTATTTCCAGCCTTGGGGAAATTTTTGTTCCTTTTCTCTTTGTTGACCTAATTAATTATATTTTATGCATTTTATTGGTGCTGAAGTCAGAAGTTCATCGGGCCCTAAGTTTTGATATTAGAACACCATCACGACTTAGGTTCTGATTTTGGAATATCATTACGCCTTTGGTTCCAATTTTGGAATATCATCGGGGGAAGAAGGTCACAATAATCTAAAAACCTGAGAACGAATTCCAAACTTAGTACTTGTTCGATCGGATGATATAGTCAAGTGCCTATTTCATTCAATAATTAGGAGAAAAGTAGCCATCACTAGTAGAGGGCCTTCTAATAAAGACATCAATGGAAGGCGGTTTTGAAAACTTTTCTTAAAACCTCCTTAAATAGGGATTTCCGAGTTCGGAAGTGCCTCTAAGGTCACATTTTTCATTTTAAACACGGTTCAAATTTAATTAAAGGTTGTTCCACTTTTAATGTCGATCAATTAAAGGAAGATATTCCTTTATAACTGCCTTTAATGATGGTCTGGAAGTACTTTCGAGTTCAGAAGTGCTAACCCAAGTTACCATTTTATTTTAAAGGTGGTTATAAATGTAGAATCGCCTTTATTGGCTCATTTTTCGGAACAATTAGCTGAACCCGCACCTTACTTCTATTTACTTAGGGTTATGCTTCACTTTACCTCATTCCCCCATTAATTTACTTCCGCCTCACTTAGGGTTTTGATTTATTCCCTTCACTTCACTTCCGCCTCCTCCCTTCCACTACCCTTCATCTCTTCTCCCCACTTCCTTCACCTCCACCCCACTGCCGCTTCCCCCCTCTACTGCTTCATTCCCAGCTCTTTCGCTCTCTCCAACCTCCACCGCTGAAGCCCGGCCTCCATCGTTGGATCCTGCATCCGCCGCTAGAGATCGACGCATGTCGCCTCCCACCCCGCCTCCCACATCCGCCGTTGAGATAGATGTATGCCTCCAAAGATCGACATAAAATGCTAGAGATTGACTTTCTTGTTGAAGGCGTTCGCCGCTGAGTCGCCGCCAAGTCATTGCCAAAGGCCGCCATAGAGTAGGCTCCGTTCACTATTGTTATTGTTGTGTTTATTATCAGTTATGTTGTTGTGTTTTCTAGTGTTGAAATTTTTGTTTGTTATCTATTGTTTATGTCATTTCAAGATCCGACGTTACACTGCATGAAACCGATCTATTTTTTTGGGACCTCAGAAATAGTTTTCGAGTTCTGAAACTATTTCGGCTCCTATTAAAGGTGATTATTTGAACCGCTTTTGATTGAAATCAATCAAAGGCAGAACCAGAGAAAGCATTTTGAAAGTGCCTTTAAAGGTCCGATATAACCAATTTTAATGGCCCCTTTCTCCACTAGTGCGTAGATCATAGAATAGGTATCTTACATTACATGACATGTTTTGTGTAAACATCGAAAATCTATAAAAGAGGTTGTACTAGAAAATATCTATTGATTGGAATTGAGATTGCATAATAACTCTTCTGCACAATACACATTATGCAAAAGGAGTTTTACTTCACAACCTTTCGTTAGGAGTTTCAAGAGCCATGAAGCGGGCTTGTACAAGATGCATAGCCAAGTAATATCTTTCTGTGTTAATATCCTCTTGTGAGTATGGAAATTTCTCCAAATTTTTTATTCCCATCTTATTTTATTCATATCCTAATAGTAGAGAGTTTTCTTGTTCAACCAATTAAAGGTTACACCAAAGATGAAAAATAACATTTCGATAACATTTGGGGTCATGATATGAATCTCCTTGCAAAGACTCTGGATTGCGGAATTTTGAGAAGCACTCTTAATGAAGGTTGATCGAACCACCCTCTTCAAATTAAGAAGACACATATGAGGTCTAGTCTAGAACACAACTTTATGAACTTCAAAAACACAAGGGACTAATTCGCATGAACCCAGACACTAGTTGCACCAAAATTAATCAAAAGAATCCTAACAGTTATAAGCCCTAATCTTAAATGGAAAAACCTAATGGTTTAAGAAAAGAGTATAAACTCAAAATCTAAATATATGATGTATAAATGATGCAAGGTTATTAAAATGTTAAAAACCATCCCCTATTTAAAGCACATAGATATGGCCTTCAAATATAAAAAAGAAGACTAGGATTTGGTAATTCATGTCAGAAACAGGAACGACTTATGAAAGCTTCAATAAACTAAAACCATATCAAACTAAAATACCTAATTTAACCTAAACGATGACCATATTCATCCAAATATTGGTTATATTATTGAACAAATATCTCATATCTAAACTTACCAAATCTTAACAAAAAAACTAAGGTTTTTTCTCTCCGTAAAAGTTCATCCCCCCCCAACATTAAAAAACCCTAGCAGCTGCTTCTTTTGGGGGGCTTCCGTTGAACACCATCCCTGGCGGCCCCCACCCCAATCGTACCCTCCCCTAAACCCTTACCCCCATTTATCCAACCTCTCTGAAGGCTCAAACCGGCGGAGACAGAGCATGACGGCTTTTCTGCAGGTTCCGACAAAGATAAGGAGTCAGCTGCTCTAGATCTACTCAGTTAGAGGAAACAACGTGTGTTTTTTCAAGCTCTTAGCCAGGCGAATAATCGACTTTCTCAACCCTGAGAAGGATCGATAGCGTTCTAAGTTTTTCGGCGGTCTTGGCTTGTCTGACAAACTTGGGTCATGAACCGGGCCAACATGGGCATGAATTGGTCTAACTCGATCAACTCATGTAAATATGACTTGACTCAGGCTGAACCCACTCGGTTTTAACTCGTGAAGAAGTTCCAGATCTGTACTCGGAGAAACTTGGCTGTGAACATCAAGCTCGCGAAGGCGAACAGAAGTTTTGCTTGGTTTTAAATGGCGTGACAACGTAATTTCGTCCAATGCATCTTCTCGATGATAGCGGCAGAGAGGATATGGAATTTTAATGATCTGGTCAATAGTAGTTTTCGCGCGAGGTTATTAGTTTACGAAAGTCGTCCTGCGAGATATTGGCATTTGGAGGGGTAATTCTCTTTATTTTCTTTTTATTTTTCTATGCCATTTTTTCCTTTTCCGGGTGGGAGGCCGTTATTTCGGTATTGTGCTTTCATTTCATTTAGTCACCTTTTTCCATTTTTGTTGCTTTTTTCAGATTCTAAATGGGTGTTTTCAAAATGGTTTTATGAATATAAGTGTCAAGAAGGAGTTAACTCTGTCTGTCATTTTCTCCGGTGACCTGCTTCAGGTAAATTTGATTGACTTCATATATGTGTCCAATGTTCTAAAGATGGTGAGGAGAAATCCAAGTCAAAGTTGTTAGAAAACAAACTTTTGGTGATACTGTCTGCTTTGAGGATTTATCAGATGTGTAGACTTGATCCATTAGAATATCATTTATTTGGTATTAATTTTTAGTCAAGTTAGAGCTAATTCTCCGCATTTTTAATGTTCCTATATATTAATGTAAAAGTATTTTTGTCAATTAAATCGACCCGTTTTTAGTCTCCTAGTATAAGAAAGGATCTGAATGGGTTAAATGGAGACAGACTGGATCTTTGGTTGGGGATCTTCATTTTTTTCTACATTTTGATTGACTTGATATTTGATCCGATGTGTGGATGGAATATTTTGCGTGCATTTCTCTCGAGACTTCACGGTGATCGGTTTTCTATAGTGGTTTGGGTCGGTACTATTAGATAACCACATAGTGTAACCTATGTTTCAGTGCCCTTCTTATTGTCATATAGTCCTTTGGTTTGAATTGTAATATCGACTAGTGCCTTTATGTTTTTCTCTCTTATAGCCACTGTAGCTTTAGACCTGAAATGTAATAGTTATTTAGCGCTTTAGTGTAAATGAGTTTATCTTATCACATCATTTGCTTGTAATTGCACTTTGTGCAAAATGGATCTTAATAGAAAATGGATGAGATCCCTATAAACTCAAACTTATTTGTAAAATAAAAAACTTACCAAATCTAATTCTAATTAAATCAAAACTGAATATTTTAAACCCTAAAATAAAGGCATGGCCGAAATTAACTCTTCCAATGCCAACATGACCGAGTTAGGCGGCCTTATTTAAATATGAAATAAATTACAACGGTTACACTATTTCACCAAAAAATCCAGTGAAAAAAAGAGTATAGTACTATCCTTCTAAAACCCTAATGTAATAAATATATTTAGAAATCCTAATTCGTAAAATTACAATTTTTTATACATTGTGATATACTGTAAAAGTTTTTCAAAATTATATGAACCATGTTGAATTAAATAAAAAGCAAACATCAAATCATCTCATTAGTTACATAAATTATAAAATAATTCTGTCTAACAGTTTGTCGCTTAAAAACAAGAATTTGTGTTAATAGTACTTCATTTATTCTCGTCTACAAATTTAAATAACGTACTTTCCAATCATGTTTCTTTCTTTTCTTCCTTTTTTTTCCACACACACTTTTCTATCACTGTTGCTTCATCCTCTCGACAAGTCACTTCCTCGTGCCACTTATGCATATGTTTTCATAGATGGTCCACCCCTTTTTTGAAGTTTCACATTTCCAATAAATTCATTTGAGGGTTGTTGGAGTTTATATTGGAAATATCACAATTAAATTCTCGAAAATAAGATTAACACAAGCATGCATCAAAAGAATA
>JAULKM010049258.1:0-12809 GCA_032355605.1 Rubia tinctorum
GCGGCGGAAATTGACGAAGGAGGCGGGTGGGTGCGGCCACACGATCGGGAAAATTAATGCGAGAAGAGAAAAAATTGTTTGGAAAAAGCCAGATAATTTTTAAAAAAACCTGACTGATACCATGACAGAATGTAAAACCCACAAATAATTGTAACTGTGTGTATTCATATATATATATATATTGAGTACAAAGGGTATACAAGACAGAATCAGATATGGAAAACAATACATACAAAACCAATCAAAAATGATATTCCTTACTTAACCTAATTATAATTCATTTAATATTATATTAGTACTCCCTCTATTTTTTTCCTAACAAGTTCCATCCTTTTGAATTCACAATTATCAACATGCATTTTATTATAAATTTTATATAAAACATAAGTAGTGATGAGATATTTTAAATGTTTTGTAAAATGTACTTTTAAATGTTAAAATTTTATAAATTATTATTATGTATAATCAAAGTTATTAATCTTTTAGAAGAAGTGATGGTTAAAAGGTATTTTTTGAAAAATTAATAAAGAGAGTATAAAGATATGTTTTATAAGACATGGTGGAATGTTACTCTTGTAAAACTAGCGGGAGTATAAGAAAAAAAAGATCCATCATGTTTTTCATAAGCACAATTTATTTTTTCGGATAAAGCTATTGTGACTGCGTGTGAATGGAATAATAAGAGTGGGATAAATTAGATCACGTACAGTTGACCTATTCATCATAAAATTTCCATCATGCCAAGTATTTGCGGATTGGTGCGTGCATATATAATCATGTCGTCATGATGGAGTGTCGCTTAATTAACTCTTTTTAAAGATGGTGTTGCTTAACTTTTAAGATTAATTGTATGTTTTTTATTATTGGTGATTGAAAAAATAATTATTTAGTACATATGATCTTGGATAACTTGTATACATTATTTGATTTTATGATAGAAACTCATAATACTTATATGGTTTTTGAGATTAAAATTGGCCTGAACAATCCAGTTGACGTATATTTTCACTGATAGTCCCATGATCATGACTAGGCATATTGCTTATATATAAGATCATGGATCATCTCTACAAAATACCCATTGATTTTCAACACTATTTTTTATCAAAAATTAATCAAATATTTGAATAGATATATGAACAATAATATTATCGTATATGATATTGTTCAATTCGTCGTAACAAGTAGTTTCTAAATATCAATTTTTATTTTCCGTTATTATACGTAGATAAACATATTAACAGTCAAACATATCTCTTGAATGACGTGCAAAAAGTAAGAGTGCAACTCTATTTGAGACGGAGGGAGTAATACACTTGTAATTTTTAAATTGAATTTCATTTTTCTTAAATTTAATATTTAAAATTAATTTTAATTTTCTTAAAAATTATTTTATGAACCAAAATTAAAAAGAACCATATTTTTAAAAAAATAATGTAATTTTTATTTTTTTAAAGAAATAAATTTTAGTTTCGATTTTTAAAAATAAAAATCAGATTTTTAAAGCTTTTTTCCGATTTTTAAAAATTAAATTTCAGTTTTAAAAATGTAGCTTTTTCTTAAAAAGAATTAGTTGGGACACGTGGCATCACATGATTATGCCACGTATCCCAATCAAGTTTTAAAAAATTAAAAACAAAACAGGTGGGACAGCATCACATGGGATTGTCATTGAAATCTGACTTTGGTCAAAATTGGAGCGGTTCCAGCAAAGGGTAATCGCTACCCGATTCCAATTCCAATTAATTGGAACCACTTTCCATTCGGTTTTCAGAGTGATTTCAGTTCCAAATTGAAATCACTCTTAAACTCCCGCAGTACAATTTCTAATCATCTGTATTATTGCAGATTAGAACTTCAGTTAAACTATAACATCGATCTCGAAGATTTTAACTCGCTTCCCACAAAAATACCAGCGCTTGGCAGAGATGAGTGTATCTCACATCAATATCACTAAGCCAAACATAAATCTTCAAGAACTATAAAACCACTTGATCCAACCACAATGTATGTTGGTCAAACAGTAAACATTGAAAATATAAATTGATGCATCCAAATAAATGGAACCCCTAAAACAAAATCAGAAACAGAACCACGAACACACGATCTGTACAACCAAATTAAGAAAAATACATCGACACAAACAATTAAGTCAAGTGATCATCACGAACACGTTGATCTAATCAATTATGTTAAATAATAAAACTAATGTATGAAAATAAACTTCACATTTATTCAATAACATAAAAAGAATATCAATTAAATAAATCGTTGCTTCCTCATCTCTACATCATAATGGGAGGATGAGGAAGAGAAAATTGATGACAAAATTAAGGCTTTGAGAGTAACAGAAGGTGGAGCGGCGGAAGGATTTAGAAACAGCTAAAGGCAATTTTTTAGTATATAAGACTCTGGGTCACCTCTAATGCTGATTGGCCTTTATGTTTTAGACTATGGTGCATGTGCTTTATTATCTACTGTGGAATCAAATAAGTCGCGTGTGTCTTTTGAAACCTAGCATGCTAGACTTGGTCATGTTCTACATTCCGTTACTTCTGGTTTGCGTGCTTCGGGATCCATATCTGTCTCAACGATTTTGCTCAAACCTACCCTTTGTGATGCGTGTGAAAAGGCTAAAAGGAAGCGATCTTATCATTCAAATGATAACCATGCTGCTAGGGTACTTGATCTAGTTCATTGTCATTTATGAGGGCTCTATCCTATTTTATCTACTGATGGTTTCTCCTATTTTCCTTGATGATCAATCCTGACTCTCGTGGTTTTACTCATTTGCGCTACAAATATGATTTTTGGGATGTTTATCGCCGGTTTGAGGTTTTTGTGGAGAACGGTTCTTTTCCACCATTAAGGTATTTCAGAGTGATGGAGGAACTGAGTTCGTAAATGGTTATTTATGCTCTCACTTTCAGACAAAGGGCATTCACCATCAGATTTCTTGCCCATATACTCCTGAGTAGAACGGTCGGGTTGAGCACAAGCACCGCCACATTGATGAAACGGGCTTGTCTATGTTATACCACACTCATGTCCCTCTCTCCCACTGGCCTCATGCCTTTGTTGTAGACGCTTATGCCATATATCGGCTGACCACTCATATTCTTGGCGGACGTTCACCATATGAAGTTATTAATGATCGGGTTCCCATAAACACGAACTTCCATGTATTTGGTTGTTGTGTTTACCCTTATCTTCATCCATATGCAGCTCAAAAATTCGCTCCTGGAAGTTTGCCCTGTGTCTTTATTGGGCACAACTCATACTACAAGGGATATCAATGTTTGGATCCTACGTCTGGAAAGATATATGTCAGCAGACATGCTCGGTTTGACGATACTTCCTTCCTTTATGACGATGTTCCTACTCCAGTATCTCCATTCTCTCGGGATGTGTCTACTTTTATGGATTCCGCTGATGCACCAGCTGATATTCCTACTTCTTCCATGATGACATCTCTTCCTCCTCAACTTGTCACTTCGGTTGCCAGCCTTCCTGGCTCATTGATGCTATCGTTTTCACCGACTACGACACCCTGTATAGTCTGCTATGCCGATTTAGACCATCCAATGGTCGCTTCAACGTATCCTGCTCCATCTATCTCACCATCGACCAGCTCACCTGGTCCGCCGCCCAGCTCACCCGTTTTGCTGGCCACTTCGCCGACCACGACTTCTCCTTTGGTCTCTCCACCTTATCCTCGTTCTCATCGGATGGCTTCTCGGTGCACAATTGGTGCTATTCAGTACAGATATTATTCTGACATTGTTGCTCATGATCTTCTTGCTACTCTTCTTGTCTAGAAAGAACCTGTAGATTATCGCTCGATCCTTCAAGATCTAGCTTGGATTTCAGCTATGGATGATGAGATTGAGGCTCTTCGTGGACAACACTCCTGGGATTTGGTTCCATGATCATCGGATGTCAACATTGTTGGCTCCAAGTAGGTCTATCGACTAAAGTATCATCCTGTTGGCATGATTAATTGCCATTAGGCCCGTCTTGTAGCACAAGGATTTTCTCATATCCCTGATTAAAATTTTTACCACACCTTCAGCCCTGTGGTCAAAACTTCTACGTTTGGGAAGTTCTTGCTATTGCCACTATGCGCTCCTGGCTTCTTCATCAACCATATGTCAAGAATGCCTTTCTCAACGGCATGTTATTCTCCTGTTTATACGGCCCAACCAGTCGTCTATTAGAACCCGCTTCATCCAGATTATGTCTGTCCCTTGCAGAAGGCCATTTATGGTCGTAAGAAAGCTCCCCAGGCATGGTTTTATCGTTTTAGCACCTTATTGGTTTAGCTTTGTTTTCAGTGTAGCTCGGCTGACACTTCACTATTTGTTCTATCTCGGGGATCATCGTTGTTGTACTTGTTGGTTTATGTCGATGACATCATTCTTACAGGTAGCAATTTGACTCTTCTTCAGAAGCTCATTGATCGCACTCATCGGGAGTTTTCGATTAAGGATTTGGAGTGCTCATCATTACTTCCCTGGCTTGGAAGTTTCACCCACTTCTTCGAGTCTTCTTCTTGTCCAGGTTAAGTACGCCAAGGATATTATTACTCGTGTCGAGATGTCTTATGCGACTCCATTTTCCACTCCATTTGTGCCCGGTTCTCAGCTCCACATTAGCCCCCGTCCCCCGTCTTGGAATCCGACACTAGATCGTTCTTTGGTCGGAGCTCTCTAGTATTTGACAAATACTCATCCAGATTTGGGCTTTGCGCTCAACACGGTTAGTCAGTATCTTCAAAACCTTTGAGATGATCATTTTTCTATACTTACTCGGATTCTCCGATATGTCCGACGCACTTTGCACTTCGGTTTCTCTTTTCGCTCTGCCAGCTCTACAGGAGCATTGGGATACTTTGATGTTGATTGGGTCCGCTGTCTTGAGACCCGATGTTCAACTTATTGTTATGATGTCTTTCTTAGCGGAAAACTTATTTCCTAGAGTGCCAAAAAGTAGCCCACTGTTTCTCATTCTAGCACCGAGTCTGAGTATCGTGCTCTTGCCTACACAGCTTTTGAGGTTATTTGGCTGATTCATCTTCTGTGAGATCTTCGTGTTTTGCTTTTTGGTTCTCCACTTTTGTTATGCGACAATAGTAGTGCGATTTTAATAGCTCAGAATCCATTTTCTCACAAGCGGGTGAAGCATATCGACATTAACTATCATTTTGTTCGGGAGTTAGTTACGGCTGGCAAGCTGCACGTAGCTCATGTTCCTACTTCCCTTATGATTGTGGACATCTTCACCAAGGGTGACTCTCGTTCACTATTTAAGTTCTTCAGATCCAAGATTTGTATCTCTGAGTATCTGACGCTTCGCTTGAGGGGGTGTTATAATAAGTCAACTTGATGACTAGATTAGGTGATTCTAGTAGATATTATTGGGTTAGAGTTCTAGTTTAAGTGAACCTCTAGATACATTGTACTCTATATATTGCTGATCATTTCATGAAATATACAATCGGAAATTTACTATTTACAATTATAAAATTTTGGGTGGAGTGATTCCTAATACAGTTCCTACTTCTTGCGCCGACACCTCTTGGTTTGTGCATTGGCAAGAAGTAATGGAAGATGAAATTGATGCTCTTCAGCGAAACAAAACTTGGATCATGCTTTCGGTTTGTGCATTGGCAAAAAAAACTATTGTTTAAATACAAAGTGAAAAGAAAGAAATAATAATGTAGGATGAAAGAATCAAGAAGAACAAAAATTACAACACAAAAAGGTCAAGCCGACAAATTAATGATCGAGGACCCAATTTTGAAATAGACGAACAAGAATTATAGACTTAGAGCATGTACAGTGGGGGGCTGGGAATAGGCCCGAAAACCCCCACAATGGGGGCTCAGAGCGGGCTGCATCTCCGGCTCATCAAATTGATCCTACGCCTAGATTTTGCCATCCTGCAGCACCCACATGTATGAGCCCTGCCAACACCTTTTTTTTACGAAGGGTGCCACGTGACACCTTATGATTGGGCCACGTGGCACCGCTGTCCCCTCAGTTTTTTGAAATTATTTTACACCTGATTGGGACACGTGACCCAATCAGGTGGTGCCATGTGTCCCAACCAATTTGTTTTTTTAAAAAAATACAGTTTTTATATTTTTGAAAATTATTTTGTGCTATTTAAAAAATTCAAAAAATGGAAAAAATTGCAAAAAAAAATCTATTTTTTATTTGTTTAAATCTAATTTAAAATTTGGATATTTTTAAAAATCAAAATTACATTTTTTTTAAAAAAATATGATTCTTTTCAACTGTGATTCATAAAATAAATTTTAAAAAATTGAAATTAATTTCAAAAAATCAATTTGAAAAAATCAATTAAAAAATTATACTCCCTCTGTCCCTCTAATTATGTCTTACTTGCTTTTTTGTCACTATTCAATAATGATTTTATAAATTTTATATTCTAAATTATATTTAAAACTAAACTATGAAAATTAAATATTCTAAAGATATGTGTTACGATGAATGTAGCAGTATCTCATATGATATTTTTCACATTTATAAAATATATATTTTTACAATATAAACAACATCAACTTTATTGATAAATAGTGACACAAGACGATAACAGAGGGACGGAGAAAGTAGGTCTATTATTAAATTTCACATTATAATTTATTTTGTTTGGTAAATTTTTTTGAATTAAATATTAAATGTAAAATTAATGAATAGGATAGAGAAAATCAAGTGGTTCTATGGAATGGAGTCAAAATGGTCTCAATTACTTTGGAGAAAAAAATGGAGTGATTTAGTTCCCGACTCAATTGCTGAGATGGAAGAAAGAGATTAATTATTTAATGAATTGAAATCGCAAGAGCGGTATCGGAGTTACGAATGAATGAATGATTTTTAAAATTTAAAAGTCATAAGACACTTTCCCTACCGGCCATGACTAAGTTCACTAGACATGCGTCAAACAAGAACAAGAATAGTGAAGAAGAACCATTATTATGCAATGACCGGGTCTCCTGATGTTCTATACATAATCACTTATTTTCTATCTTATACAATACATTTGTTAAATTATATTTAAATTTTAAAAAATTGAAAATATTTTTTATATTAGATATTTTTATATTTTCACATTCAAATATATATTATTACTTGTTTTAACTTTTAAAATACAATAGTTAAATTTTAAAAAAATTTACAACATTTTAGTTAAAAATCACTGTGGACTAAAAAACCCGCTTTTTCTAAAAATTTCTCTTATGGAAATTATATGAGGGTGGGTGATTTTTTTCTTCGACTCAAACTTTACAAAGAAAAATTAGTTTCAAAATATTCATAATATTTCAAAAGTATTTTGGCTTCCTATTTGACTGAACAACCAAAAATATGTTTATTACACAGCTTTTGGATGATTGAAATAAAAGTTAGTAGAAACAAGTTTTTGATTTTAAATAAAGAGAAAATTTTAAGAGACAAAGTAGTACAGTCGATACCTTTTAGATTAAAAAAATATGTAGAGTCAATCGCGTAAATTTAAGGTCTTATCTGGGACATATGTTTAACTTAATATATTTCCAAATCTTCTGATTGCACGTAGATTCCACCAATATCTCAGCTTTTTACTATTCGCTCTCAATTTACTGTAACTATTCCTCTCAGAACTACCACTAACGGTCAAATAACAACCGTCAAACCACCACAACGTTAACCTAAACAGTAACAATCCGCCCTTTCCGATCAATACAACCTCATTTTTCCTATGGTGGCTCCGCCCCTTGGCGAGAGCCCGCCTTTGTACGCCTCAATGGTCGGGAAACAAATGCCCTCAACCCAGAAATCCCAAATCCCACTAAACCCGGTGACAGAATTCAAGGGTGAAATCACCTTCCTCTTCAATGAAGACGAAATCGAAATGCTATCTGAACCCTTCAAGAAACACCTTATCAGAAAATTTGCAAAAGGAAGGCCAACCCTAGATTCATCCGCAACTAATTCAAGAAGATTGGCTTCAAATCAGATCCGATAATTAATGCTCTGGACCATCGCCATACCTTCATCAAATTTGAGGTGGAAGAAGATATACAGAGGTGCTGGATAAAACACAATTGGAACATCGGAGGACAACTAATGAAGGTTCTCAAATGGACAAAAAAATTTATGTCAATGAGGAGCCTCCGATAGTTCCGGTATAGGCTACTGTTGAATTTCCACCTGCTTACTTTTTGCATCCAGATTCTATTCCTCATATAGCAAATTGGCTAGGAGAGCTGATTTTCGCTAATCCGCCCACTATTAACATGGAAAGGCCTTCAACCATATGCCTATGTATTGAAATGAATCTCATGGGACAATTTCCTAATGGAATCAGGTTAGGGTCCAATACGGATAGTAAGTGGTAGTTGTTGTCTATGAGGATCATCCTAGCTACTGTCTGAAATGTGCGAAGATAGGTCATTCTAAAAAAGAATGCAGGTTGGATAATAGAAACAATACAGACACACACAAGTTTAGGGGAAAAGATATGATAAAGGAGCCTTATAATCTATCTACTTTATCTGCTCAACCAGCCAATACTGTCAAGCCTGCACAATCTCTCTCACCAAAAAAGGCAAATAAACCACCACAGATGGAATGGAAACCAATTCTGAATTTGGAAGCACATGCCAGCACTTCACATCCTAATAAGGACTCTGATGAAGAAATAGAGGTCTTTGAAGATGCTGACGAATTGTTCAGGGATGAAGGAACCAGCAAGAACAGTCAGGAACCAGCCCAGGAGCTAAAATCACAGAAAACAATATGGGCAATCAAAACACCAGGGTCATCTGTAATTCCATTCAGGAAGATAACAAATTCCTCAAGGAGCTTTAGGAACTGGAATTCTCTAGATGATCTCATAAAAAAGAAGAATAATACTCAACAGAGGACAGTGGATAGGAAGAAGCTCACTGATGATCTCATTGAGTTCAGCAACATGTTTGATAAATTGAGGGATTTGCAAGAAGAACAATCTCCTCCACTCTAATCCTCTGGTCAGCTTGGACAAAGAAGGAGAAGTTTCTACTCCACCTTCAGAAGATACTGAGGAAGAAAGGTACATGCTTAACAATGAGGTAATTGAAGCAGCTCAAATAGAAAGAAACAATGAGGAAAATGACCTCAACCTAGCCCAAACTGTGACAGCTCATACAGGTACTTCTGACCCTTCTTAAGGTAAAATCCATTTAGGTACTTCTGACCCCTCTCAAGGTAAAAGGAACTTCTTCAATACTCCTAGCCTCGTGATGACCCGTGCAAAGTTGAAAAATTCTATTTTTAATGATGTGTAAAACTCTTACCTGGAACATTAGAGGAATCCTGAAAGGACTTACTAGGCTAAAGAAATTAGTGCAAATACATAACATAGAAGTTCTCGTTGTTATTGAGCCTAAGCATATGAATAAACTTAATGATTTCATGACACAACTAAGCTTTCAACACTCGGAATCTTTGGATGATGATCATATATGGATTTTCTTTAAACAAAGCATCCAAAGCATCTTACTATTTCAAATCACACACACTCATGCTCAGATATCTTTCAATTAATTTTTGTATATGGATACCATGATAGGGCACTGAGAACAGAAATGTTCTCAGAACTGGGCAGAAGATTAATTTCCATAGCTGAACCATGTGTTCTGACTGGTGACTTCAACATAATTAGAAGTATGAATGAATATAAGGGTAGATTAGTCCCTAATCTAAATGCAATAAATGAATTTAACTCATTTCTAATTACAAACAAATTCACAGAGGTTAACACCCTAGGAAATCTATTCACATTGACTAATGGTAGAAGGAACCAACATAGGGTCCTAGAGAGATTGGATAGAACACTAGGGAATCAAGAATTGTTTGATAAGTTTCAAAACAACACAGTCCAAGTATTAGGAAGAGGAAACTCAGATCATAATCCATTATCGCTTACCTTAAGGAATCAATCCAAGCAGTTTATGAGGCCTTTTCATTTTCAATCTATGTGGTTAAATAGGTCAAATCTGCTCCCTCTTATAGAACAAAACTGGAATGAACGAGTAATGGCTCAGGGTATGATAGGGTTTTCTAGTAAGCTGTATAGGTTAAAAACATTCCTGAAAAATTGGAAGAAGGCTGAATTTGATAATATTTTTGAGAATGTTTTAAATGCAGAGAGAAAAATTGCAGAGTTAGAGCTGAATTTAGACACAAACTATAATCTGTAGGACCAGATAAGACTCAATGAAGAAAATGCTAACCTGGTTAAGTTTTTAAAGGAACAACAAGACTTTACGAAACAAAGATCTAGACAAAATGGCTTTAAAATGGTGGTCTGAATACTTCTTTGCTTCATAACAGTGCTAAGTCTAAAACAGCTAGACTTAGGATTAATAAAATCTAGAAAGAAGATGATACTTGGATAGAAGAACAAGATCACATTGGAGAATATGTTGTCTCTTTCTTCCATAAATTGCTCACAGGTGAAACACTGGAACACTCAGGTGTGGATATGATGAACTTCCTTAATTTCATTCCTACTGTCATTACTGAATCAGATAATATTGAATTATTGAAAAAGGTTGAAATGGAAGAACTAGAAATGATAGTGTTCGGTTTAGGAGAGGATAGTTCCCCTGGACATGATGGATTTAGTGGACTATTTTTTCGGAAAGCTTGGCCAATAATTAAAAATGGTCTTCTACAGGCTGTCCAGGAGTTTATGTGTGGTATTAAATTACCTAAATATTTTTCTAGCACATTCATAACTCTAATCCCAAAAACTCAGACACCTAAGAAATTAACTGAATTCAGGCCTATAAGTCTTACTAACTTCACAAATAAAATTCTCTCCAAGATCATAGCTGAGAAAATCAAACCTGTACACCCTAAATGCATTTCACTGGAACAATTTGCATTCATAAAGGGTAGAGAAATTGTAGATAATGTGTTAGTTATGCAGGAAATGGTTAAATTATTGGACAAGAAACCTTATGCCCTTAATACGATAACAAAAATAGATATGTCTAAAGCTTTTGATAGGGTATCTTGGCCAATGTTAAATTCATTACTGCTAAAACTTGGGTTTCATAGACACTTAGTCTCACTTATATTAGGTAACATCAATAGTGCTTGGTTTTCAGTGTTGATAAATGGTACACCCTATGGTTATTTTAAACCTTCAAGGGGACTAAAATAAGGTGATCAATCATCCCCTACACTCTTCAACTTCATCACTGAACTGTTGAATAGGGGATTGAAATTTATGTACCAAAATAATCACATTGAACACTTTAGATTGCCTTCTGTAGCTGAAAATATAACACACCTCTCTTATGCTGATGATACTGTGATTCTAATTAAGGCAACATCGAAATCTTTAAAAAATCTGGTTATCTTCCTCCAAAGCTATGAAAAAGCTTGTGGTCAGAAATCAACTTTGAAAAAAGTGCTTACCTGGTAGGAAATAAAACCAGTGCTGCTGGAAGGGATATGATAAAAAGAATCACAAGAATGGTTGAGGGTTCCTTTCCTTTGCAGTATCTAGGTGTTACCATATTCAAAGGTAGGAAAAAGAATGTCTACTTTCAAAATTTAACTGAGAAATTAAATGCAAAAATTCTTCATTGGAGCAATAGATGGTTAAATCTTGCACTTAGAGTTATACTCATTAAACATGTATTAGTTTCAATCCCACAACACACATGGTGTATCATGGCTCCTACAAGTCATATATTAGATATTTTGAGGTCTTTGTTTGCAAATTTCTTGTGGGGTAACTCTAAAATAGGTAAAAGAAGACATTAGAAGAGTTGGGAATCACTATGCTATCCCAATGAAGAGAATGGTATTGGATTCAAGGACCTCAGATCCTTAATTGATTCAGTCTCGCTTAAACTCTGGTGGAAAGCACAGTTGGGTCAAACTACGTGGGCCAAATACATATGGTCAATTGCTCCATCCAACAAAACCTCGGACCTTTGGAGAAGGATAAAAAAAAATCTCGTTAATTGCTGAAGAAAATTCTCATATTATACCAGGAAAGGGAGGTACAATTTTTGGATAGCAAGTTGGCTAAATGTAGATCCACTGATTGACCTTTGGTAGGGACAAGAAGAAGTTCCATTTCCAATGCTGAAAATAAAGGAATTTCTTGATGATAGGGACTATTTCCTGCCTTTACTGGAGACTAATCTACCGCAGGAAAGCCTTATTCAACTAAAGAAGGAATGGGTACTCACTGAAGGTAGGGATGAAATGGTCTGGAAGCCCTCACCAACAGGAACATTCAGCATTTCCTCGGCATACCAAAAAATAAGGAAAAGAAGAAGGAATTAGATAGCCTGAAAAAGGTATGAAAGTTAGTTCCTCCTAAATTCTCTACCTTTATATGTAAATTTCTAAATTATTTTCCGCCATTTGATGATGTGCTAATTAGAATAGGAATATCCCCTGCATCTAAATGTGTTCATTGTAGCAATGTAGACAGTTTAGATCAGTTCTTCAACTCATGTCCAGTAGCTATACATAACTGGAAGTACATATTCGATTTAATGAGCATACCTGATAGAGACTTCCCCCATATATTTGATAGATTATCCTTGATATGGCTGGTTCATTCGATTTCATCTGCTAGATATAGAGTCTTGTTTATCCTCTCCATTACAACATGTTGGTCCTTTGGAAATTAAAAAATAATTGTGTATTTCATGGTTTAGCTCACTCTTACCAATTCATGATTAGGGAGATTAATGTGCTCACCTCACAAATCCTGTCTTTAAACCCTTTTGT
>JAULKM010049269.1:0-12809 GCA_032355605.1 Rubia tinctorum
TATGAAATGTGTTTGTGTGTGTGAGAGAGAGAGGTGTGTGTGTGTGTGTCAAAAGTGTATGTTTGTGTGTTTGTCAAGTGTGTGTGTGTGTGTGTGTCAAAAGTGTATGTTTGTGTGTTTGTCAAGTGTGTGTGTGTGTGTGTTTGTGTGAAATGTGTGTGTATGTGTGTGTCTATGCAAAAAGTGTGTGTGTGTGTGTATTTGTGTGTGAAAATTTTGTGTGTACGTGTGTGTGAAGTGTAAAATGTGTGTGAAGTGTGAAAAATGTGTGTGAAGTGTGTGTGTTTTAAAAAAGTGTATGAAATGTGTTTGTGTGTATGTGTATGTGTGAAATGTGTTTGTGTTTGTGTGTATGTGTATGTGTGAAATGTGTGTGTGAGAAAAAAATGAATGGGAAGAGAGAGAGAGAGAGAGAGTGAATGTGTGTGGGGGGAGGGGGAGGAAGGGAGGAGTCTCTCTGTGTGTGTGTGTGTTTGCGAAATTTGTGTGCTCTAAAAAGTGTGAAAATTTTGGGTGTGTGTGCGAAGAGTGTGTGCGAAAAAGTGTGTGGGTGTGTTTGGAAAGTGTGTGTGAAAAGTGTTTGTGTGTGCGTATGTGTGTAACCAGTTGTGTGTGTGTGTGTGACTGAATTGTGTGTGTGTGTGTGTGTGACTGAATTGTGTGTGTGAAGTGTTTGTGTGAGGTGTGTGTGTGTGTGTGAAGTGTTTGTTTGTGTGTGTGACTGAAGTGTGTGAAAATTTTGTGTTTGTGTGTGAAATGTGTGTTCTAAAAAATATGTGTGAAATGTTTGTTTGCGTGTGTGTGGAGTGTGAGTGTGTATGTGTGTGAAGTGTATGTATGTAAATTGGGTATGTTAAATGTTCTAATTCGCGTTCTTCATTGAGTTATTTTCACCTCCACACCTTTTACTTTGAGATACCCATTTTGTTTGCTTATCAATTTGGAGCCATTTGGTTGTGCTGCTTATTTAGAGTTTTTTTATTTTGAACTTTTGAGGTATGCTTGCATTTTGGATTATTCAGGTTATTGAATTGAGGTTTCATGGTTGTATTTATGTTTGTGATATTTAAAAATTGACTTGATGATTCTCATATGCATTTGTGACTATTTCTGATTAATTATGTTTTTATGATTTGAGACTCTTTTATTTTTTTTGTCGGTTTATTAGATTGTATTTGGATTATGTTGGTTAGCTAATGGCTTGTTGTCACCATGGCGGGTGGTAAAGATGGCTCTCTTCAATCTGTTAGTGTTAAATTGGATGCTAAAAATTACTCATATTACAGCTATGTTATGAGATTTTTTCTGTGTGGGAAGTTTATTTGGGGTTATGTAACTGGTACTTGTGTGAAGCCTTAGACTGGGGAAGCCGATTATGATAAGTTGCTTGATACTTGGGAATGTGAGAATGCGATGGTTATCACTTGGATCAACAACAGTTGCTAATTTCATTGGTGCTAACTTGGCCAAATATGAGACTGCAAAGGAGCTTTGAGATCATTTGTCGAAATTATACACACAATCAACTTTGTCAAGCAGTATCAATTGAAGAATAATATTCGTGTGCTTCGACAGAATGATTTGGCTATCCAAGAGTCCTATTTTGTCATGTCTTCGTTGTGGGATCCAAGAGTGCATGTGTGAAATTTGTGTGCTCTAAAAAAGTGTGAAAAGTGTGTGTGTGTGTGTGTGTGTGTGTGTGTGTGTGACTGTGTGTGCGAAGTGTGTGTGCGAAGTGTGTGTGCGTGGGTGTGTTTGGAAAGTGTGTGTAAAATATTTGTGTGTGTCTGAATTGTATGTGTGTATGTATGTAAACAGTGTGTGTGTGTGTGTGTGTGAAGTGTTTGTTTGTGTGAGGTCTGTGTGTGTGTGTGTTAAGTGTGTGGCTGTGAAAAGTGTGTGTGGCTATAAAAAGTGTGTGTGTGTGTGTGAAGTGTGTTTTAAAAAAAAGTGTGCATTCTAAAACAAAGATGTGTGAAATGCTTGTGTGTGTGAACTTTGAAGTGTGTATGTATGTGAAGTGTGAACTGTGAACTGTGAACTGTGAAGTGTGTGTGTGTAAATTGGGTTTGTGTAAGTGTTCGGATTCGCATTTTTCATTGAGATATTTTTGCTTCCGCACCATTTATTTTGAGATATCAGTTTTGTCTGCTCATCAATTTGGGGTTGGTTGTGCTGCTGATTTAGGGTTCTTCGATTTCAGGCTTTTCGGGTATGCTTGTATTTTGGATTGTTCGGGGTAGTGAATTTGGGCTTCTTGGTTGTGTTTATGTTTGTGATTGTTAGGTATTGACTTGATGATTCTCGTATGCATTTGTGACTATTTCAAATTGATTGTGTTTTTTCGATTTGGGGCACTTTTGATTTTTGGTTTCGGTTTATTGGATTATATTTGTACTATTGTTGGTTAGTTGTTGGCTTGTTGTCACCATGGAGGTTGGTAAAGATGACTCTCTTCAATTCGTTAGTGTTCAATTGGATCCTAAAAATTAATCATATTAGAGCTATGTTATGAGAATTTTTCTGTGGGAAGTTTATTTGGGGTTATGTTACTGGTACTTGTGTGAAGCCTAACACTGAGGAAGCCGATTATGATAAGTTTCTTGATACTTGGGAAGGTGAGAATGCGAAGGTTATCACATGGATAACAACGGTTACTCATTCCATTGGAGCTCACTTAGCCAAGTATGAGACTGCAAAGTAGGTTTGGGATCATTTGTCGAAGTTATACACATAATCAAACTTTGTCAAGTAGTATCAATTGGAGAGTAATATCCGTGCGCTTCGACAGAATGATTTGGGTATCCAAGATTCCTATTCTGCCACGTCTTCGTTGTGGGATCCAAGAGTCCTATTTTTGTCACCTTCTCACTTCTGATAGAACCGTAAGCCAGACCTCTTGTACGGATACTCCTCAGCAAAACGGTGTTGCTGAGAGAAAACACTGTCACCTTGTTGAAACAGGTTGCTCCTTGTTGTCAGCTGAAGTTCCTAAAATCTTTTGGTGGGAAGCCTTTCTTACAACTTTCCATGTCATTAATCGAATTTCAACCTCTCACGATTAAGGTTTGTCACCTTTCGAGAAATTGTATGGACATTCACCTGCCTATTCCTCCTTGCGTGTTTTTGGTTCCACTTGTTTTGTTCTTCGAATCCAAGTTGAATGTATTAAATTGTCTTTCAAATATGCCTTATGTGTTTTCTTGGGATATGGTAGTGGTCATAAAGGATATCGTTGTTTTGATCATATCAGTTAGAAACTTTATGTCTCTCGTCATGTAGTGTTCTTAGAGCATTTTCCTTTATTTTTGTTCCTACTAGTTCACATCACATGAATCAGTCAAATCCTATTTGCATTGATCCTTTGATATCTCCACCGATGATGTTCCACCATCGGCATCTGATACTTTGGTTCCCAACACGCATGCTTCTTCTCTGGATTCTCCTCCCACACTACCTCAATCACCTCCTGAGATTGTGGACAATTCTCCATTGCGTCAGTCTTATCGTATCCGTAAATCAACTCAACAACCTGATTTTGCGTGTTCCTCATATTCTCCTTCTTTTGATTCATTTCTCATGTCTATTCATTCTTTGTCTGAGCCTGCATCCTATAGAGAGGTTGTATGTGATCCTTTATACTTAGCCTCTATAGCTGAGGAACTCACTGCGCTGCATCAGGTTCACACTTGGGATTCGGTACCATTGCCTTCTCGGAAGCATACCATTGATTCTCGTTGGTTCTATATGATTAAAACAAAATTTGATGGATCCGTCGAACGATACAAGGCTCTTATTGTTGCCAAAAGTTTTTCCTCAGAAGTATGGTTTGGATTATGAGGAAACCTTAATTTGCTCCTGTTGCAAAGATGACTACCATTCGTACTATGATTTCATATTTTTCCGTTCGTCGGTGGAAAATATCATTGGTGGATGTTAAGAATGCATTCTTGTACGATGATCTTCATGAAGAGGTTTACTTGACACCTCCTCCTGGGGTAGCGCATTAGCATGGGCATGTATGCAAGCTTTGCAAGTCTCTATATGATCTCAAACAAGCTCCCAGGGTCTAGTTTGAGATGTTCTCCATAGTGATTACCTCTTTTGGTTTTCTTCCCAGTTCTTATGATTTGCCCTTGATCATTAAACATAAAAGTAAGAGCCGCATTCTCCTCTCCATGTATGTTGATGATATGATTATTACTGGGGATGATTGTGATGGCATTGAATTGGTGAAGTGTGACTCGGCTCGGTGATTTTCTATGAAAGACTTGGGCTTACTCCATTACTTTCTTGGTATTGAGGTGGCTTCTTCTTATAAGGGCTATGGGTGGTCGTCGTCGTACCTCTCAAAGTTACAATTTATAAGCCCTAATGCTTTCTAAATACAATTAAGTACATAAGGGCAAATGGGGATCGTACACAAAGAAGAGGGATTTTCCTAAGGATTTTCACATATAACGGTGAATATTACATTATATATAAATATATGCACACACACACATACAAACTTGTAAAGAGGGGTTTTTTTTGGGTTGGTTTTTATAAGTTATCAATTTAAAGATAAGTTAACTAGTAAGCAATGTGAATCTACTAAATATGCAATAACTAATAAGAAGAGTTTAAACAAAAATTACGGGACCTTGGGTGCAATTGATTTCTACTTCCAAATCTCTTATCTATCATTGAACATACAACCTATTCAATACTTTTACTACTTGTTGTGAAGATAAATCTTCTATCCTTCTTCGATAGTAGTTTACAAGAGTGAATTTGACATCTCTTGATAAACCTCACTAATGAATCCTTTAGTCAATCAATGCCTAATAATATCCCATTAATGGAATTAAGTACAAAGAATCAACGAGCTTGGTAACACTTATAAACACTACACCGTGTCTAAGCATTGAACAAATTCACGCTTTTACACAAGATTAGTCAAGAACGTTCAACGTTCATAAACTTCTCCTATTTTCTACTCACAAAAAAATGAAAAAGAGTTCGACATCATCACATTCATCTAGCAATTATCAAAGCATAAACCTAATTAGAAGCTCTAACTCATGCTCTTGGATTACATATTAAAAGAGGGAAAACTTAGCTACTTTTTCCAACCCTAACAAGCAATCATACAAGCAATTCATATTCTCAAACTTCCATCAACGTTAATGATATCAACAATCAACATTCAAAGGTCCACAAATGCACAATAGAGAACGCAATAGACAGACAGAAATGATTCTCAAGACATTAGCAAGGAAGTCTTAATCAATTTCTCCCAAGTAGAAAACTAACCTAGATAATGAAAACCCATTACAAATCTACAAGAATTCATGGAAGAAATGAAAAAACTAAGAAAAGATGAAGAAAAACTAGGGTTTTGAGGCCTAAAGTCGGGCTTAGAGAGCTAAGGAATTAGTGGATGAAGTGCTATTTATAGTACAAGAAAAAGGGGAGTAATACAGGGCAATTTTCGTGACACGCGACACCTTCCTCGCGATTTGTGACGCTACAGTGTCAAAAAATAGCTTCCAGGAAATTCATGTTTGCGAGTTGCGACACAAATTCACGAGTCGCGACACAAATCAATCCAATTTTGTTTTGCTTCCTCCGGGTGAACCGTTGATCCGTTTTGGGAGTTCTTGTAGTAATTTTTATGGTACTCAAGAATAAGAATCTAATGGTACCACCCTTGGAGGCTGGTTCTTTTCGTATTGTTCTCATAAATCTGCTTCAAAACTTAGATCATTATTCACCCTCTATTTTGCTCTCCTTCTTCACTTTATCTTCTACCACTTTGTAATTGGCCTTCCTTCTTCTACCATTCTTATGAATGACCTTCTTAAATCTTCTACTATCCATGTGAATGGTCTTTTTCATAATAGTCTCCAAATAAGCTCACAAAACATATATGATTCGACCAAATCATAAAGGTAGAACATGCTAGACACCACATGCTTACAAACTAGGGAGATGAGGGTAAATAACCACACAAGGTGATTCTAAACCTTATTTTGTAAAACACCTAATAATCTAACCAACCACCAACAAAACAATCTAAAAAGGGATGTTAAATGCACTAAGAAAACATCAAAATCAAGTCTCATCAATTCCCCCACACATAGACCCTTACTCGTCCTCGAGTAAGAACAAGAAAAGTTCTAAGGTGATTTCTTAGATATGTTTTCCCACAAGAACAACCAACACATTATTCCTAGAACTACCCTAACCCAAAAATAAGAGCTTGCCAACCCTCATATCCCGACCTAAGGAGTCCTAAACAACCAAAACCAGAAAATCATGCCATAATAAGAATGAGGTATATACATCCAAAGAAAGTCAAGAAGATATCCTACTCTACCCGGAAATCCCATAAATAGGTAAAACAAGAGAAGAGTTCACATATTTCCATTTCTCTCAATTCTCTCATTTTGCCTAGGAGCCCTCTCGGGTTTTCATCCTAGCCTCTCCTTTCTTTCAACTTCTTTGTATTCAACAACCAACTCCTCATTCCCTTCTAACTCGAACTCATTTTTCAAGGTGACCACACTCACTATATCTTCGAGTTTGACTTGGGATGGTGTATCTTTGGTTTAAAGAGCTTCCATTTAGACCACCACTTCCATCATATTGCTCACATGCCCATCCAAAGCCTTGAGTCTTGAGGAGGTTTGAGGTTCGAGGTTCCATTTCCTCATTAGTCTTGGCCAACTTGGTCAAGTTTTCTATTGCATCCATAATCTCCACGTTGTCAAACTTAAACCTTCTTCTTGTGCTTGGTTTTGGGGTATGGTGTAAGGTGGTGGAGGATAACCATATTTCTCGTAGGGTTGGTTTTCCGGCTAATTCTCATACCACAAATCCAAATTACCACTCCACTCCGGATTGTAAGAATCGTGGTACGGATACCATTCTTGAGCTTCTTTCCCTTGAAAGCCATCAACTCTATCCTCATGATAGCACTCTTCATAATATTATTGGTTTTGAAAACCAACAGTTCATTCTTCCTCATAGTGTCTATCCCTCAACATATAGTAAGACTCGGTAGGATGGTCGGAATGACAAATCCTACATGAGTTTCCTTGCTCATTGATCCTCTCTTCTCATCATGAGTTCCCTCAAGGTGAGATGTTCCATAATTTTTTCTTCAAAAAGTTGGAATGATATTGGAAGGATTCTCGATAAAAAAAATCACCAAGAACTCAAGCAATACCTACTCCGAACAAAATAGCTAAAAAGAAAAGGCAAATAAAAACAATTAGCACATACTCACACATAATATGCCCAAACACTTAAAAATAAATGCCTATTCCACGGCAGCGGCACCAAAATTTGGGAGGTCATCGCCGTACCTCTCAAAGATACAATTTATAATCCCTAAATCCTTCCTAAATACAATTAAGTAGATAGTGGCAAATCGGGGTCGTCCATGAAGAAGAGGGATTTTCCTAAGGGTTCATGCATATAAGGGTGGATATAAGCCTAGATATATATATATATATACATATGTATGCGTGTGTATATATATAAGCAAGCAACAAGGGGGGATTTTGGTTGGTTTTTCTTAAATTATGAATTTAAAGACAAGACAACTAGCAAAGTTAAGTAACTATGCTAATAATGCAACAAACTAAGAAAAATGGGTAAAAACTATAAATGACAAATTCTTGGGGGCAATTGATTCTCACTTCCAAACCTCTTATAGATCATAGAACCATTCACTCGTCCTATCACATTCATTGCCTATGGGGAATGCTATCATTTCTATTTTGAAGATCAACATTCATTTCTTCTTAATAGTAATTCACAAAGACGTTCAACGACCATTTGCAAACCTTATTGACAATCACTTTAGACGTTCAACGATCATAAAGATATTTAATCAATGGTATTATACACGAAGAACCATAGATTTGATAACTACAAGCATTCTACCAAATGCCTAGCCATTTAACCAAAACAAAGAATTCATTTAGACTAAACCTAGAACAATCAACATTCAAGGTTAAACCTTTCATTGCTAACTTAGGACAAATATCATAACAAACCACATTAACATACTCATCTAGCAAGATTAACATAATTTACCCAACAAGAAGTTCTAATTCTATGTTCTTGAATTTTCATGTCAAAGAGCTAAGAAATTGTGCAGATCTCTAGGGGTGGGCGTTGGGTCGGGTTATTTGGATTTCGGGTTATTCGGTTTGGGTTATTCGGTTTTGCCTCTAAAAACCCCAAAATCGAATCCGACCCAAATAACCCAAATAAACCGAACCGAATTTCAAATTCGGTTTCGGATCGAATTCGGATCTAATCCGAATAAACCAAATTTGAACTTAAGATTTTAAAAATATATATTAAATATACACATATTAATTCAAAATTCAAGATTTTATACTTTGGGCCATGAATTTGGCTTTGTATTTATAGATTTTATATTATAGTTTTAAGATTTTATTATTTAATTTATATTTTATATTTTATTTTTAAATTTTAATTCGGTATTCGGGTCGGGTTTCGGGTTGAGTTGCCATATCCAAAACCAAAACCAAACCAAACCCCATATTCAAAATTTAGTTTATTCAATTCTGTTATATGAAAACTGTATTTTAAATATGGTTCGGGTTATTCAAATTCGGATAATTCGATTTTCGATTCGGTTTTTGGTTTTCAGTTTTTTTGCCCACCCCTACACATCTCTAACCTCCTAACACTTAATCATACACACATTTCATATTCTCAAACAACCCATAGCATAAATGAAGCAAACATTCACATTAAGAACAAAATAAATGCTAAATGACAAATGCTTCAAGAAAAAGTGAAATAGAGGTTCTTACTACATTGGTTTGGAAGCTTCAATCAGTTGCTCCCAAGTACAAAACTAGCCTAGATAATCAAAACCCAAAACATATAACAAAAATCTACAAAGAAACAAGATGAAATTGAAGAATAAGTGTAAAAACTAGGGTTTTGGAGCCCCCAAGTCAGGCCAAGAAAGCTAAGGAATGAGTGGACGAAGTGTTATTTATAGTACAAGAAAAATGGGAGTAAATAGCAAGCTATAGGATAATTTTCATGACCCGCGATGCCTTCCTCGCAGCTCGCGACGCCACAGTGTCAAAAAATCAGCTTCCAGTAAATTCATGTTCGCGAGTCGCCACATAAATCAGTGCAGTTTTGTTTTGCTTCCTCTCAGTGAACCGTTGATCCTTTTTGAGAGTTTTTGTAGTCATTTTTATGGTACTCGAGATGATGAATCCATTGGTACCACCCTTCGAGGCTGGTTCTTCTTTTATTGTTCTCAGAAATATGCTTCAAAACTTAGATCATTCTTCACCCTCTACTTTGCTCTTCTTCTTCACTTTATCTTCTACCACTTTGTAAGTGATATTCCTTCTTCTATTATTATTGTGAATGGCCTTATTCAATCTTCTAACATCCATGCGAATGGTCCTCTTCATGATAATCTCCAAATAAGCTCACAAAACATATATGAATCGGCCAAATCATAAAGGTAGAACATGCTAGACACAACATGCTTACAAACTAGGGAGATGAGGGAAAATAATCACACAAGGTGATTCTAAACCCCTATTTTGTAAACACCTAATAAACTAACCAACTACCCATAAAACAAGCTAAAAAGGATGTTAATTGTACTAAGAAAACATCAAAATCAAGTCTCATCAGTGGCTGAGTTAGAGTTGAATTTGGCATGAATTTAAGGGGATCGTGAGAAGATAGAGTTAGATTTAGAGTTGGAGTTGGCAAAGGCGCGAAGCCTTTCACAACTGCGGTTTGGAGGGATGAGTTAAAAGGGGTGTAGTGGTGCTAAATTTATACGTGCTTAAGAGCATGTAGCTAGGACATTTGGGATGTGGGCTGATCAATGATGTTGAGCCGTATAGATTTCCTAAGCTGGGAATATTCGTGACACGAAGTTTATGTAGAATCTTTAAGGAAGTTGGATGGTGTCCTGTTGATTTTTTCAAGGTGCTAGCGAAAGTATTGTGTGGTTTAGTGGTAGCTTTTATCATCTATCTTATTTTGACAAAGTTTTCATGCTAGCCTTGATTTATGGTTTACAACGAATTATAATCGGAAGGTTATGTGCTTATTGTAGACGATAGTTTTTGAAATACATTGTACATGTAGGTGGATGAGGTGGTTTTGAATTGTTATTTCATTCAGGTTTATTTTTGGGTAGTGTGGATGAAACCGTTGATGGATGATCAAGGTGTATCCAGTTATGGATATTGGGACGTTGCAGATGGGTATTTGGTTTGTGGTATGTTTATATGAATAGAAATGGGAACAATTTTATGATCTTTGCAGTGAGACGGAAGTGTGATTCTTCAGTTGTGTCGTTGGGCTGGTGATTTTTTAGACGTATATGAAGGCATGTGTAGTCTTCATGTATCTACTGCAAAGTGTGGGTGACTCCGTTACTTTTACAAGTCCGTGGGTGATTTTCCTATTTGTTTTGTTTAAGTAGATGAGGATAGTTATAATGGTTTTTTACATGATTGGGGGTTATAATCACCTTGTGTGGTTATTCGCACTAATTTCCCTATTTTGTAAGCATTTAGTGTCTACCGCATTTTACCTCTATGAATTGGTCGAATTTTACTTATTTTGGTGAGCTTATTCAAACATAATTATTAAGAAGTTCACTCACATGAATTTTAGAAGAAGGAAGGCCACTTATAAAGTGGCAGAAGATTATTGAAGAAAACAAAGGAAAGTGGTGGATGAAGAATGATCCGAGAGTTGGAATAGAGTTATGGGAATAATCCAAGACGAATGGGCATTCAAGGACAACATTGTTGGATTCTTATTCACGAACACTATAAAATCGACTACAAGAACTCCCGAATCAGATCACTGGTTAACCCGTAGTAATGGAAAGAAGAAAGAAGTCAAAGGAGCAAATCTTCAAGGGAGAACCGAAATATTCTAAAGGCATAGAATGTGCCATGTTACATAGTCCGTACCACGTGAAGTTGCCCAGAATATTGAAGGACTGAAGATGGTTCTTGCAAAGTAGAAAGTTTGGAAGACCATCCCTGAAAATGGACAAAGCTAATTTACACGGTCCATGTTGCTAAGATTTCCGGAATACACGGACCTGGATACGGCCTATGTGCTTGTGCACGGTCAGTCACGCCACGATCTGTGCCAGACAGCACAGTCCTTTCCACCCTGTTGACTAGGGTTTTGATAGCATTTCTTTGTCTTTTTCCGCATTTTCTCTCTCTTCAGCCAATAAAATCCTACTTCTTCCTCATTATCTCTTTGAGCCTGGGTTTTGGGTCTCCAACCTTAGTTCCCCTTCATATTTTGTTAGTTTTTACATCTTTTCCATGGATTTTTTTTAGTTTTTTTTTATGAATTTCATTATTTAGCTTGGATCTATGCTAGGAGTTTTAATAAACATGTTTAGCTATTATTTGTGAGATTTTTAGATTCACGTCCATTTTTATTTGCTATAAATATATGCTTAATTTTTTCTTATGCTTCTTGCTATGATTTTGCGATGAATGAGAGTAGGATGTACACCTAGTTAAATTCTTTGCATCATTTAGAGCTAGGTTAGGGAAATGAATCAAGGAATATTACACTTGAATATTGGGAAGTAGGGTGTTAACCATGAGGTAATTGAAGACACATATGCCCGAGTTCATAATAGGAGTAATCTCATGTTGGGTTATTTTGCAAATGATACTTGGGTCAGTTGGAAAATGAGTCGGGTGATGTTTGGACTCAATTGGTGTTGTAGGATAATGCATGAAAGTCATGTCCCTAGTTTGTATCGACTAGGTAGGAAATGTCCCTAGAGTTATCATGAGGTACTAATCCTAAGTGGAACAACATGGGTTAAGGATGGGTAGTCACGGTGTAGGCCTCAATAACTCATGTTATTCCCAAATGTAATTTACTACATGTGTTCATGGGTTTATTAACCCCGGTAGTTAGCGCTAGAGGTGATAATGAAAGTGCACTGCTAGATATGTGTGTGTGAAGGAGATGAGATTTTGAGAAGGGGGAATAACAGACGTGGTGTGACAGACCGAGGGAGTTCCCGATGAATTAACGTCTCCATATTGTGTGATATAGCATAAAATAGAATTATATGTCTTATACGTGAATAGGAATCGAGGATCAAATTATAATACTAAACATGTGATGCAAATTTCCCAAGTTGTCTTTGTATCATACATCGTTGTTTACTTTTGTATGCTAGCTAGTTGTTAGCTTAACTCTTCCAAAACCAGAACCCCTCATTTTACTACTCCCGACACACACACACATACACACACTTGGTGATGTTTGTGTGTGAACTTTTCAAAGTTCGGAATAGATCACTCCACTCACAACGACCTTGATTCTTTTCATGAATTCTGTAAGTGTCAGGGGCAGAGCCAGGAAATATGAAATAGTGGGTCATCATTTAATATTAAAAGAATTAAATAATGCTCCCTCTGGTTTTTTTAACAATGACTCCTTTTTTTCTAAAAAAATTTCAAGACATGTTTGATCACCGATAACTTTAATTTCATACAATAACGGACTATAAAATTTTATTTTTTAGAAACTACATGTTATGGAGAATACAAATACACCACACATGACGTGTGTTATTGTATACATTTAAAGTTATTGATGGTCAAACATGCTTTGAAATTTTTTGCAGTCAAACGGAGCCAAAGTTAGAAACCCAGAGGGAGTATAATAAATGAGAAATAATGTCATAATAAAGTCATAACAATATCTCTATCATCCGGATGAAAGTCGCTCATCTTCCT
>JAULKM010049280.1:0-12809 GCA_032355605.1 Rubia tinctorum
TCTCTTGCTGGTAAGGAACAGTGCCTCATCACAGTATTTTTCTCCAGCTCAAGAATCTTTGAATCCCCATTCTGATCAATCTTTATCCAAGATCGATGACTAAGGCCTCTCTTCTTAAAGCTCGCACGAACAAAACCATTATGACGTCCATTTAGTGGAATCGAGTCATTAGGAATTGGGACATATTCAGGACCATTCGGTGAAAGACGCGGAAATTGTGATCCTGCCATTTCTTGAAGCTATGCACATTGGTCATCAACAGAGCCCAAATCAGAAATGACGACGACTGAAGCTCAATGGAAACCACGCAGCACGTGATCAGAAAACAGAAACAGGAAACCCCTCGGCATCTTTTCCAATAGTTATGAAGTAAATCCTGAAAGTAATGAAACTAACAACATATGTGAAATGCATCTCAGAACTTAATCCAAACCTTAAGTTCTCAAAAACCAGCCATAGTAGAATAAGTTCCATCTGATATACTCAATCATTATCATATTTCCCTGCTCGAACTAAAAGTAATACTAAATAATTCTCTTATACAGAAACAGGGCTTCAGATAAATTGGAAAAATCAGCAGTAAATTCAATTTCTGAAACAATCATTTTTATCAAATACACACCTCAATAGATCAAAATGAAATCTTTAAACACTTCCAGTCCCCCAATAATCAAAATTCCCAAAAAAAACAGGATTCAAAATTGAACCCAATTCAGTAAGAACTAAATTCAGCAGAAGAACAGCCACCAATTACAGTAAAAACTCATAATTTATAAAGGAAAAATACCAAGAAATCTTCCGGGCACATAAAAATCTTACTTTTGTGGGATAAAATCGTCGGAGTTGAGCTCCCGGGATGCCCAGATGGAACTCCAAATGTCTGAAATGCTTGTCGCTAATTAGAAACCGTTGTGTGAATTTGATGCTCCTAGTAAAACCCCTCAATTGATGTCCTCCTCAGGTTACTATTTTTGGCTTTAAAACTATGGAATCAATCTAGGATTCCATGTGCCTATCAACACCACCTTAATTCTCAGTTTTAACAGCACTCGCTTTGATGCTAACACGTGTCACGAAGAAACGACATGTGTGCATGCTGTAAAGTGTTTTCTCAGTTTTTTATGTTTTAGGAGTTTTGCTGAACAGAGTTATAATTGCGTCAGGATTTTTAAATAGGTGATACGATGATTGATGGGTGGAACCGGTAGTCGGTCATTCGTGCCTATCTCGTCATAATTTATTATTATTATATTTGTCTTTTGATTCTCTAGACAGAAAGTCTGGTTTTAAACCGATTAAAAGTTAGACGGGCCATTTTACCATTGATATAGCTGACAAAGTGATTTAATACTTGTTTTTATTATTGCAACGAATTTTCCATAATTTTAAAAATATTTTAAAATGTATTACAATATATAAATAATTATAATTTCACCCTAAAAGATATTGAAACAGAGTTTTTCATGATTAGTCCACCTATTAATCGTTCTAGAGACTTTCTAATTTTGGACTAAATTACATACAAATATTATTTTTTAATTATTAAACTATCGGTCTGATGGGGTTTAGATGGTATCCTCCTCTCTTTCATCAAACACTAGTAATTATTGGCAAATAGCCTTACAATTTAAAATTGACACAAAACTCATTTTTACATCAGATGTGGTACACTTCTAATTAAAAACTAAAACCTCCAATTCTTTTGTTGATAACTAAATCACTACCTAAAACCATGTATTTATACCATATTTTATATTTTGATAAATGAGAAAAAGTGTTGTTGTGGTGGTTTTGCTGGCGATGGCATGATGGTGGAGTTATGTTCACCCGTGCATCAAAAGTGGTGGAAGTTTGCTGAAGGCGGACGCTATGGTGGAGGAGATAGTGTTGGCCGCTCGCGCTGGGCACTAGGAGCCGGCTCTAGCTAAACAGACATGGGTACTGGAGAGAACCGAGAGTGTCCGGTCACTTACGCTTGAGAACACCAGGTAGTTGGCGCTCGGGTGATCAAGTGCCTGTGCGGACGCTCATCGGGCGTTATCGCTCAAACGCACCTAGCAAAGGTTCGAGCGTCCAATCGTTGTCATTGTCACATTACCACATTCCATACACGATTCTAAGTTTTGAACAGTTAACTACTCCCTCCTTCCAAATCATTTCTACACACTTTTATTTTTAATCTATCCAAATCAACTTTTCATTTTAAGAAAAAATTCTCGGTATCATAAGATATATAAATACCTTTGAAATAATTAATTTTAGAGAAAAGTGCATATATAACCCAAAATAATTAACGAAAGTGCACATATAACCCTGGTATAATTGAAAGTGCAAATATAACCCTACATAATGAGTGAAATTGCAAATATAACCTTTTTCGGCAAATTTTGGCCGGAATTTGTTGAAAATACATTTTTGTCCTTATGAAGAAAAATTTTAAAACAAAAGGATAGGAAATGACTTTATTTCCTTAGCATCATTAATACTCAAATACCGCCGCCGAACCGGATAGGGTTATAACAGCACATTATGAAAACTGATAGGGTTATATCAGCACATTCGTAAAAAGTGTAGGGTTATATCAGCACATTCGTAAAAGGTGTAGGGTTATATCAGCACATATTATAAAAGTCAAACCCATCAACATTAAAAACTCCATGTCAAACAAATAAAAAAAATAACAACCACACACAGAACACCAAAGGTCATACAATCATCAATCCTAACTAACTCAACAAAATAAACAAAAATATCATCAAAATCCTTATATTTTATACCATATATACCGCATTTTTCTATTCGTGTGACCATCAAGCAAAAGAAAATCAAAGCCGTCACACGAATAGAAAAATGCGGTATATATGGTATAAAATATAAGGATTTTGATGATATTTTGTTTATTTTGTGTAGTGTCACACGAATAGAAAAATGCGGTATATATGGTATAAAATATAAGGATTTGATGATATTTTGTTGAGTTAGTTAGGATTGATGATTGTATGACCTTTGGTGTTTTGTGTGTAGTTGTTATTTTGTTATGTTTTTTGACATGGGATTTTTAATGTTGATGGGTTTTGCTTTTATAATATGTTCTGATATAACCCTACACTTTTTACGAATGTGCTGATATAACCCTATAAGTTTTAGAAATGTGCAGATATAACCCTATCAGTTTTCATAATGTGCTGATATAACTCTACCGGGTCCGCCGGCGGTCCGACGGCCGGTAACAGTAACGTTATAATTGTCCACCAAAATTTAGATTTTGGTCCAGGGCATTTTTGTCATTTGGGGGGAGGGGTCAACGCCGGAAAACACGGTCAATGTTGGATTCCTCACTAGAAGGTTATATTTGCACGTTCATCAATTAGTTAGGGTTATTTTGCACTAAAAAATTACTCAGCGATATATCTACAATTTCTCTATTACATAGGGTTATATTTGTATACTACCCTTAATTTTACTCACAAAACTCTCACCTACCCTCACGCTTCACAAAACCCTCTACCACCTACCCTCACAGCTCGAATCTTCCTCTCTTTCCCTACCCACTCTCTCTTTACACTTATTAACAACCTAAATCCCTCCACCAATGATTTCTCCACTTACCTCAGCAGCTCGAGTTCAACCTGGAGCTGGGTATCTACGCAGAGTTGGTTTTGGGTCTGGGCAAGAAGGGCGTGAAGGAAGAGATTGGTAGGCTGGTGGCGTGCCTGGAGAAAAGGGGTCGAGGCGAGCTCGACGATAAGGGCCTTTGAGTTTTTTTAAATCTAATTGAGGTTTTCATCATCTGGGTTTAGTCTATTTAAAATTTTCATCAACTTTATTTATTTGGGCTTCTCCAATTAGGGATTTTGTTTAACTAGGTTTAGGTGGAAGTCCATAATTGTGATGTAATTTTTGTTCCAATTGAGTTTTATTCGAATTAATTGATGGTTAATACTGGAGTGCTGGTGGTGGCAGTGGTGGCAGTGGTGGTTGTGTTTGGTGGTAAAATATTCTATGAGATATCAGATGGGATGGAGATGTAATGTTATTATTATTTGTATGCCAATTGATGTGTTGAAAAGGTGGATAAAAAGTGATAAAAATGAAAGAGCAAAGTTCGTTTTTAAGCCTATATTTTGGCCGAAAGTGTAGAAATGACGTTGTAAAATCTAAAAGTGTAAAAATAATCCTGAAAATCGTTTACCTAAATGTCAACGGCAGAAATGGCCGGAAATTGTTGAAATTTCCATTTTACCCTTTGTTAAAACTTTTTTTAAAACCAAAAAATGTAAAAGACATTAATGTTCTTGGTTTTTAACAAAACAATGAAAATTCCTCTCTTTCTTTCTTTTCTCTCCCCCACCACCATCATTCTCGTTTCTTCCCGGCTCCCATCACATTCCGTCGTGCCCCATTTCTTCCCCACTCCTCTCCTTCGCTCCCGTAAAATCCCCCATTTCCTCCGCCTCCGCTTCTCAACTCAACTCCGCCTAAAACTTATTCCTCCGCCGGACCAGACACCTAGGTTGGGTCCATTTTGTGAGGGTGGTGCGAACGACAGGCGAACTAGCGAGCTAGGGTTCCGGCGTGATTGTGGGCATCTATTACGCGGTGGTGGGAGACATTTATGCAGTGGTGGTGGTTTGTTACGCTGTGGTGATGGAGTTGAGCGGTGGGGGCTGAACATGTAGGGTTGAGCGATGGTGGCGTGGTGGCTAGGGAGAGGTGGATCTAGGGTAGGTGGGGGGAGTGGCGCGCTGCGGAGAGGAATGGCGGGGATTAGAGATGGCGCACGGCGGAGAGGTAAGGGCAGAGCTAGGGTAGAGTGGTGGCGGGGGAGAGGTGCTGACGGTGGCAGGTGTGGAGGAGGTGGCAGGTGTGGAGGAGGCGGTAGTGGCACGGCGGGTCTGGGCGGAGGGGATTGGTGCAGAGGTGGTGGCAGCGATGAAGCTGGTGGCGCGGCGGCGGAGCTGGTGGCAGGTTTGAAGATGATGAAAAAGAAGAAGAACCTTAGGGGTCTTTTTGTCATTAAAATTTTTGTTTTAAGAATAGGGGTATTTTTGTCTTTTCATGAATGTTCAATGACTGATTCGTTCGGCCAATGCCGCAATAGTGCAATTTTGGTATAATTGCACTATTTTACAAAGATTTGGGGTTAGTTTTGTAATTTCAAATTTTACAGAATTATACCAGGGTTTCTTCAAATTAACCAAAGTGAACTTCAGGACAGATAACTACTCTCAAACTGTCACGTGCATAGCACATGCTACAAGATCAGTTAGCACTTAGCCCCTCGCGCCAAAAAGAAACTGAAGTTAGTTATGTCAAGGGAATCTGAAAATATTGTAATGAACCGAATACTTCGTATTTCCTTTCCATATCGACCCAAAACATGCACTAATCTACAAATATAAAAACCTAGTCAATTCAAACCGTCGAATATTGATAAAGAGGGATTATTAGAAAGTCTTAAAGAAAAAAAAGGCATGCCAATAACCTTTCTTTCTTTAAAATTCAATGCCATTTTAAGGGTTTGAGTCAATCAATATCATGAAATATTTAGAATCTATACTTAGCTATTTAATATACTTCTTTTGATTTATAATCTGGGAACATTATATTCTTGAGTTCTTGGAGTGATTTGTTTGCATGCTATTGCAAAAAGTTCTTCACAGTTGACAACAATAAGGTAAGATACTAAGATCATCCTTCATCTTTATGATCTATTTCTATGCAAGAAAAGAAAAGAAAAGATCAGTTTGTAATGTTCATATGAATGAATTAATTTTAGAGCCATGAAAGGTTAATTCTTTACATACTGTGTGTTAATAAATTAGCTTCATTAATTGTTCAAGGTTGATCTATAGTTCTGTGTTTTTTCTGCAGATTTCAGATGAATTTGATTGTGAACTAATTTGTTTGTTTTTTGTTCTTCTGTTGTTGGATTCTTGATATGATTCAGTAAATGGAACCCGCGGTTCGATATGATCAGCCCTTTAAGCATTCAGATTTCGAGAAATCTGAGCAAATCAAAGAAGAAAATTCAGAGGATACAAGTGAAATCATGACACAAAGCCATACAGAAACCTCGAAATCTTCCCGTTCAACATCGGATGATCTACTCGAAGTTGATCCCGTCATAATCCCGAAACTGCTGCAAACTGAACCTCCAAGAACACAGGAAATGAGTGGCAGTGTTGATGATGATTGTTTCAGCGAACCCCTTTTCGATCTTCCGCGAGAAATGCTAACATCTGTTCCTTTTTCAACGAAATCTCCTTCTGCTCAGATGATGGAAAGGCCAAGAACTGATGTAACGGATTGGAGTGTGGTTTCAAATGACTCCCTCTTCAGCATGCCTTTAAGGAGCTCCAGTTTTTCGAGAGATATAAATGGTCAGATTTTCAAGAATTCGACTGAGAATGGTGCTAAAAAGAGCCTCAGGGTTCAGTGGAATGATCCGAATGTCAAAACCTATTGTTTCATGGTTGAGAATCAAGAAACTAGCCATTCTTCAGCTGATTTTTCAGTGTTAGTATTCTCATTCTGTGATCGGAAGAAATATTTCGCGTTTTCTTGAGCTAGAGATGGCTTCTTACTAATATCATTGTGTCCTCTGTGTTTTCAGGAAGAAATCTTCGGAGTCACCATGTATGTGTACTGACTGTAGCAGCTGCAGTGAAACAAGTTCATGTTGCTTGGGTTTTTCTTGTTGCAGATGTTCAACTTTCTGCATCATTTGTTTAGATTGTTTGAGTTGCTGCTACTCCATTTGTTTAGATTGTTGGAGTTGTTGCGAATGTTCGATCTGGTAGTTAGTTGTTGCTCGAGTTCTCTGTTGTGCGAAATCGTGCTGCATTCTGCTAAAGTTCTATAGCAGTGGTGCAGAAGAGCGTCTGAGTTCGATTTCGAGCAAGTTGAAGTGCATCAATGCTCCAGTTCCTGGGGCTGGTTTGCTAGTTTTTTCTTCTTAGTTTAGCATTATAGTGTATAATCCTACGAATAGTGAAAGTTTTACCATATATTCATTCTTGATAAGTCATTTAGGGTTAGGGTTAGGCATGGCATTGTTGAGGAATAGAGAGATCTATTCTCACTTAGGGTTAGTTGAAACAAGGATGATGTGGAAGTGTGCCACTATCATTGCTCATTCATTCATTCATTCATTCTACCTACCTTTTTTTGTTTTAATTTATAACTTTCAGTTCTTTGATTTGTGCGCCTATAATTTTGGGGAAAAAATAAGTGAAGAAATAACTCTAAAGCGGCCTAAAGTTTAGGTCAACGCCGCCACTGTAATCCTGCCATGCCCCGGGGAGGGGACTTCCCTATCTCTGCCACCGCCTCCGCCTCCCCCTCCCATCGCCATCTTCGTCACATACCAATAAAAATATTAAATCCCTTTCAACTTAACTTCCGATCATTTAAGACTAGACTATGCTCTTTTCAACTTAACTTCCGATCATTTCAGTTTAAATCGAACCAAAATAAACAAGACCCGATTGATATACGCATGCCTAACCATCAATATTCGACCTGGTTATCCACTCAAAACAACAGAATAAAAGAGCAATCAATGACTTGCATCAGATAAAAGAGTAACAATACGCACACTAAACATTGAAATCACTTGTAAACCCTTTTTTGGATAGAAAATGTGAGAAAGGATAAACAAAATTTTCTTTCTTGTACCTATTCTTGCCCAAGCATTATGACCTGTTTATACAATGTAAGTTGGACCTAAGGAAAATGTAAATGGCTAAAACGGAGTCTTCTTTCAACCATCTTCATACCTTGATCACTGGAAGGGAGATGCATTAGGGTTCACAACTATGTGTTTAAGGGGATGAGTGACGTCGGTCCCACCAGCATGCCTCACGAACTCAGCCGGTGAAAGGAAAGTACCGTGACACACACACATTATCCGTACCTCTTCTCCTCTACCGTACTTGTACAGTATCCCGTCCACTCTTCGCCCGTTTGGCCCATCTCCTTTGGTGAAGACACACGGCATTTCTTCTAGTGTGTTCTTCCCGGTTTCCTTCTTCTGATTCTTAGCTACGTCGGTCGTCTGTGCTGGCCTGGATGTATTTCCGGCCTCCACTGTTGATGTTCTGCTGCTACATTCTCTTAGCCTCAACCCGGTGCTGCTACTTTCTCTTATTAACTTAGACCTGGAGGAACCAACATTCTCGTTACTTGCTTCCCGCAATGATTTGATGCTGACAGGACTCAGTTCACCACAACTACTAGATCCTGCTTATAAATTGCATGCGTAAGATGGAGCATCCGAAAGAAGAAGAAATTCTAGAAAATTTTCTTCACATTTAGAAGGTATGAAGTACTTTCAAAAATTGATTGTAACCATTCTCATCGACATGCGAATTCACACACAAATAGATAACTAACTCAAGGACATGTCAATGGCATAACATATTAAATGTTTTTCAGACGTTATTAGTAGGAACAGGAAGAAATATCAGAAACATTTGGTACCCTAAAGACATCTCACGTGTTAATCTATAGGATTTTCAAGCAACATTAATCGTTCTGCTCATAAAGGCATAAACAGCAAGAAATATGACCACTCTTTAAAATGCCTCAAATATTTCAACTCAAGTGTCGAATAAAACAGGCAGCCAAACTAACAATCCATCATAAATATCTAAGTACTCCTATCATTTGCCATGATTAGGTTCTAAGATGAGATTCTGTGAAGCCTGTTCACGGAAGTTGTAGTAAGTTGATGATATAACATCACATACACCAAGAAAGGAAACAGGTTGACATAACTGTTCACTGTATTTAGCAATAAACATCCCGTGATCTCCTTATTTAATAGCATTAAACCTTGGTTAAGCAAAATACATCCAAGTTCTAGAAAAATATGTCTCTCCCCGGATAATCCTAGGTCATCAAATAATGCATTTCCCAATTTCAGAAACAAATCATGTCTTCCTGGCGATACCAATTATCTCCTCTAGCATTATTAGTAAATATCGGTAAAATAGCTGACTTTATAATGATAACTAACAATGGTAATAGTAGAAGATCATCTTCATATGAAGATTACCCAAAAGGCCAAGACACAAGCAATTGTCAACCTCATAGCAACTGGAATTAGTACTGTATGGAAGAAGATCATCATAAGCTCGAGTTTCACACCAAACTGCCAAGTCCGGTTGAGGAGATTAAGTTAGACCACCAGAAATCCAAGTTGCAGCCAACGCAGCCACTCAGCATATAACAAGATCACAGTAAATCAATACCTACTATTCTCCGACTTCCAACCCTCCGTTACCTACTCTAGAACTTTGCCTGCCTTAGTTATATTAAAATCCTTCTTGCCATACTACTTCTCTGGCAATACTGTTTGAAAAGAGAGGCCGAATTGCGGAAAATGGCAGATTAATAAGAGGTAAAACCCAAATGACCTGCTGAAGAAAAATTTGTCTTCTCATAAGTAGCAATCTTTCAGTTATTTTAGTTTGCAGTGTCAGAACTCTCCCGTCACTTCTAGCAAGCAATTTTTTCTCAGTTCCAAGCACATTTTAGGATATGCCTATGCAAAATGGCTGCCCCAAGCACATTAGATTAGCCTGAGAAACAACCCAACACAAACCGGAATCCCAAAATTGCATCTTTTTCACTGAAAATTGAATTAAGTCAAATCGACACAACAGAAAAGGAAGAATAAAAATCTATCCATTCATCAGGTCATGAACTTGTTCAAGTCAACCCAAGCCAAGACACTCATTCCTTACCCTCCTCAATTCTGACAACCTCCCCTTTACAAAAACCGACCACAGTTAAAAAGATTAGAAAACAGTTTACAAAGTGAAGAAACATCAAGAATCAAAGATAGAGCAATCAAAAACCGGAGCGTATTCAATTGTAAAGGAATTATTGCAGAGCAATAAATAAAAACAATTCACTCTCCAAATGAGGGAATAAATTTAAAGAAACTGAACTAATGCAGTATACCTTGAAGAGGCCTACTTTCCATTTCTGAAGAAGAACTTCCACCACCATGAGATTCCACCACAGATCCCTGTGACCCCGGCTGCCGTCCTTTCCCTGCAACCGCCACTGCCTCCGGTTCGCTCGGAAAACTAGACTGCCCTTGTCCAACACTACCAAACACAGGCATTCCCAAAGGAGGACCAAATCGCTTCGAAGCCGCCAAGAAATGATCTTTATCCGATCTCCTCCTCACACTCACCTCAACTTCCCTCTTCTCCTCCTCCCCCCACCGACCACCACCACTCCCTCCGCCTCCACTACCGCCGGCGCCGCCTTCCCTCTCCGCCTTCAAAATCCTCTGCTTCTCAGACCTCCTCCTCTTAGCCTCCATCCTCCTCAGAGTCTGCAGCTCCTTCCTCTTCCTCCACTCCTCCTCAGTCTCCACCGGAAGAGAAGTCGTCCTGGTCAAAGCAGAATACGCCACCGGGGGCAGCGCTGCCGCGGCCACCGCCTCATCATCTCTCACCACCGGAAAATACGCAGCAACGGAAGATGACCTCGTCAAATTATTCACCGAACTCTTATCCACTCCAAATCTTCCTCCCAAGGACAACCCGAGATTCAGCTCCACTGCCTCATCCTCCTCTCCCTCCGCATCAAATCTCCCCTCCATTTCGCCGCTCCCCATGAATCTATTCAACAGGTCCCTAGAAAACCTACTCTCCATTTTACTTTTATCTCTATCCCCCATGTCAAGAACCAATGCCAGTAAAAAAAGCCCAGCTCAGTAACATCAAATTTCACATGCATGTTCAAGAGCCGTCCCATGATCCAAACTGCACCGACCCAGATGACAAAACCGGATCTTTAACTGCATATTAAGTTCAGAAGCTCCAAACAATCAAGCAAAATTGGATCTTCACCAAGAGGGAAGCACCAAGAACACAGCTTTGGGAGCTCGAAAGGATCAGAGGGCAAAAGGGTCCGTCGGAAAACCAAAAGGGGAGCTGAAAGTTTTAGTCCTGCGGGAGCATGGTATTGAATTGAATTGAATTGAGAAAGACCCTCGGAACAGGGGAAACCGGAGACAAGGCGAGATAGGAGTGTATTGTGAAAAGACGGAAATGTCCCTCTGGGTGACACGTGGGTCTGACTAAGTAGCAATCCCCTTTTCGGTGGTGTTTCCAGAGAAAGTCGCTGAAATTTTTGTGGGAGTGTTCAGGTGCTTTGGACCTCATGCTTCCCTTCGTGCTACCACCATCTCCTAGCCGTAGGATTGAAGGAGGACCACACGTGGCATCTGTCCATTGGGCCGATCAGCCTTTGGTGGATTTTTCATCTTGGAGGTGTATTTGCCTGTTGTTATGATCCCAATTTCCTCGATCTAGAGTCATGGTTTCTTAAATTAGCATTATGGTTGTTAGTTTGCAACACTTTTCTTCAATCCTAAGAAGCGTCTCTTAAAAGAATTTGATCCGTTTTCAATTGATCCATATTTCAATTTACTTCAATTCATTTCAATTAAATATATTAATTATTTAAAGAAAATTATTCTATTAACACCGTTATTTGTACACATATTTTAACATCAAATCTCAATCATCAATTTAACATAGTCTTACTCATTTACTAAATCTATTTTTAGTAAATTAGTCTCAAACATGAAATTATGTTAAATGGATGGTTGAGATTTGTGTTAAAATAGGTGTACAAATAAAGGTGTTAATAGAATCATTCCCTTATGTAAAATTTAAATTAATTTAATATCTAATTTTAGACCACATAACCATTAAATTAGATCATTTTCTAAATAGGCAAAGTACTGGGAAATATCGTCTTTCCATGGACTTATGGAAAGACGGGGTTTAATTAGAATAATAAAATGTATAAGGTCTTAGTTGCAATGTTAAAAAATTATTATGCAACGTGTAGTAGTTATAAAATTTATAACCTGATTCATGCAACCCAAAAAATTTATCTTTATTTCTTCTAATATACACTTTAAACCTTGGTCTTTTCATAACTTATGGAAAAATCGTCTTTCAAGAAACGGACTCTTATAAATATAATTAATGACATAATTTGATATTTGATTCCATTTATTGCAATGAAATTCCTATAAAAACTACTCTCTTCATAAATAAATATAATCATATTTTAAAAATCATAAAAACTACTCTATTCATCTCAATCGAACTTGCATTTTTACTTTTTAGACATTATTTTCTATCAAAATTTGACTGCACGTTGTTCAATTATTTATAACAATTATTTTCTAAATATTAAGTTTTTATTTAGAGCTATTATATGTGGGTAAATATATTAATGGTCAAACATATTTCTTAACACATATTTCTTATCATGTAGTTTTTTAAACAAATTAAATTACACGAAAATAAATGAGTTTGGAGAGCAAACAGACTAATAAATGAATAAAACTATTTTTTTAAATACAATGGTGTTGAAAAAACAAACTAAAAATAGTACTCTTCTCATTCTTGTGATGAGTTTGAGACACTTTATTTTTATTTATTTATTTTATCATTTTTATGAGTTTGAAACTTTTTTTTTACAATATTTCTTTAATTCCATCCATTAATTTCATTCACTATAAATTCGGGCACGTTGAAATTATAATGTCAAACTGATATAAACGAGTATCTTAAAATTAAGAAATTAGGTGAGTAGTACTAAACCAAGGAGTCCTAACAGTGGCGGACTTACGTTATAACCTGGGGTGCACGTGCACCCCAGTTTTTTTTTTAAACTAATTTTTATAGTTGTTGAGTAGTTTGTTTTCGATGCTCTATTTTTTGCTTTTCTTGTTTCTCTTTTGGCAATTGGGAACGGTTGGAAAC
>JAULKM010049290.1:0-12808 GCA_032355605.1 Rubia tinctorum
AGTCGTGTGTCTTGCGTGATTTATTTATTTTACGTACTTGGTTAGGACTACATTGGAACATAGGTTTTCTAGTTAACACCTAAAACGGTAAAACCAGTTTTTCAGGATTCTTAACTGGATTTCCATTCTGCAAGTTGATCATTTTCAACAACTCACCAGCATACTTCCTCTAACTCAAATAAATACCTTTAGGTTTCTGTAAAACCTTCACACTAAGAAAGTATTTCATTTTCATCAAGTCTGTCATGTCAAACTCATGTTTCATTGAGCTCTTAAACTGCTCAAACATTTCAGGATGATTTCCGGTGAATATCGAATCATCAACGTACAAACTTACAATTAACTGAACCTTACCTCCTTCTCCTGATTTGATAAAGAGAGTATGATCATAATTGCAGCGAGAAAATCCTTCCTTGATAAAATAAGCTTCAATTCTGTTGTACCAAGCGCAGGGTGCTTGTTTCAAACTGTAAAGTGCCTTTCGAAGCTTGTAAACTTTCCATTTTTCACCTTTACGAACTTATCCTTGTAATTGCTCTACATACACATCTTCTTTTAAATTGTCGTGGAGAAACGTACTTTTAACATCAAGTTGGTACACACTCCAACTGTATTGCGCCGCTAGAGCTAGAATCATACGAATCATATCCCATCTAGCCACTAGATCAAAAAATTCATTATAATCAATCTCATATTGCCGAACATAACCCTTAGCTACCAAACGAGCCTTGTGTTTATCGACTTCGCCGTTCTCATTAACTTTAGTCTTAAAAATACATTTCACACATATCTTCCTTGCTCTTGGTGGTAATGTTGTCAGCTCCCAAGCTCCATTTCTTTTGATTGACTCCATCTCACATTCCATGGCTCTTCTCCATTTTTTCTGAAATTACCGCTTCTTCAAAAGATTGAGGATCCCCATAAGACACAAACATACCTAAGTTTCTTGCTTTATTTATTCATCCGAAAATCCTTCTCGAGATACATAATCCTGCATGTATGCAGGTGCTTTGTGAGATTGACTTCCTTCTGGAATATCTTGCCATGATATATCAGATTCAAGTGTATTGGTGTCAGGCTGCTCAACCTCTTGGTGTACATCTGATTCTTTGTCATTCTCCTATCCATCACAGTCCTTCCATAACAAAACGTCAACTCTATCTTCCACAGTTTTCCTTTTCCAATCTCAACCCCTATCTTCTTCAAACAATACATCATCGCTGATTACAATATTATTTCCTTCTGGATCATACAACCTATATGTTTTTAACTCGTCACTTACTCCAAGCAACACACAAGGGAAGCTTTTGTCATACAACTTCTTTATCTTCTGGACGGGAACATGAACGTGAGCCAAACATCCAAAAACTCTGAAATAATCAACTTTTGGTTTCACTCTGCTCCACATTTCTTCAGGAGTTTTCTCTTTGATCAGTGACGTCAGACTTTGGTTGAGAACATGGGATGCCCATCTTGCAGCTTCAGGCCAAAAATATTTTTGGCACCTCTTTGTCACACAACATACACTGGACCATATTCATGATAGTCTGATTCCTAAGCTCGGCCACCCCATTTTGTTGTGGGTGTAGGCTGTTGTAAGCTGCATACTTATGCCATTATTTTTACAAAAATGATTAAACTCATCAGATCTAAATTCCCCTCCCCTATTAGTAAGCAAACAACATATAGACGCTCCAAATTCCCTTTCAACAAGACCCATAAATTGCTCAAAAACACTAAAGGTTTCATATTTCATATTTAAGCAATATATCCACAACTTTCTATTGAAATCATCAATGAAAGTTAAAATGTACGACTTCTTGCTATTGGAAGATGGTGTAATTGGACCACAAATGTCAGCATGAACGAGCTGTAATTTCTTGGATGCACGCGACTTCTTTTTGGGATCGACTTTGTAAAGTCACGTGGATTTCATTGATTATTGAGTTGGCATTTGTGAACTAATGTTGAAATTGAAAAACTTTCATGTTGGAACATACAGAAAGATTAGGATTTCATTGATGAGAGAATATTGCATGATATTGGTTTATGGAAACTTGGAGCTTATGCAATATTTGATTCAAATGTGTTGAAGCATAATGGATCTATGGAAAATCCCTACAATTGTGAAATTGGTTTTATGGAATATTATGGGATATCTGAAAGAAGGAAAATCCATTTATTTACATGATTTTGATATGCTTCAAAAGAAGATAAGGAATATGAATATAATGGAGATAATCTTGGAGAGTTTCGATATGCTCTTGGAACTGTTTATACTGGAAATCACGGCTGCAACACTCACAAATTTAATTGTGAAAATTTGCACTCAGATTTTCTATCTTTCCGAGAATTCTTGTGAGAGTCGGTATATATATGCTCCAACATACGTGACATGTTAATAAAGTTCAGAGTCGTATACCTTAATTCCTCTGGAGGAGGAGATCCATCGTTGATGAGTTTCGTGATCAGAGGGAGTCTGATCAAGGTGAATTGGTAGCAAGGGGAGCTTTCAAAATCTACACGTAAATAATTAGAAAAGATAAGTATAGTTGTATGGTGTATTTTGTACTGTATCTTTTCGATTAGTGGATTTATTCTGAATTAAGTTAGGCCCCGTAGATGTAGGTGGATTTCACCGAACTGCACAAATAAGTTGTGTGTTCTCGTGTGCTATTTTCTTTACATACTTGGTTAGATAGGATATATTGGAACACAGGTTTAATATTTAAACTAAAATGGTAAAATCAAATTTTCATTTGGTATCAGAGCTTGGTCACTTATTTTTTACCTTGGTTGTGTCAAGGAAAGTGTGATCCGGTTTTACCATGGAGACAAAGGAAGGAGCTTCTGTGTCTCGGTAGGTGTTTGTGCAAGATTTCAGGCTGGTCCAAAGGAATCTCATTTGACTGCAGTAAAGAGAGTTATTTGATATGTTAGTGGAACTTCTGATTATGGAATCTGGTATTCTAAGAATCAAGACTTATGTTTGATTGGTTATAGTGATTCTGATTGGGATGGTAATACAGATGATCGCAAAAGTATTATTGGTGGTTGTTTCTTTATAGGCACAAATTTGGTCTCTTGGTACAGTAAGAAGCAAATTTCGATATCCTTATCATCTGCTGAAGCTGAGTATCGTGTTGTTGGAAGTTGTTGTGCACAACTATTATGGATGAAACAAATGTTGAATGACTATGAAATTCAACAAGGGCCTCTAAAGATTTTGTGTGACAACAAAAGTGCAATTGACATCTCTAAGAATCCTGTTCACCACTCAAGAACAAAGCATATCTACATTAGACATCATTTTATTAGAGACTTGGTTGAAAGAAAGGAGGTTGTGGTGGCCTATGTTCCAACATGTGAGCAGTATGCATATATATTCACTAAACCGTTGGACACTGCAACTTTTGAATTTCTCAGAAAACACCTTGTGTGTGTCGGATATGAGGTATTTTTCCTAAAATTCCTCAATACAGTTTGATTTTTTTAAAAAAAAATCTATTTTTCAGAAAAACAAAATAAAAATTGGAAAGACAAAAATAAAAAAAATGGAGAAAGAAGAAGTTAGAAAGTGAGAAGGTATGTTGAAAGTTCAAAGATGTGTGACATAAGTTGACAAGTGAAGAAAGATAATCATGGTCTTGGAAAGGGAAAAGTTGGAGCGGGTTTAGAAGTGAAAAATGATAGTTTTGGTTCAAACTCTCTTCATCCCTCCACATTCCCTCCTTTTCGACTAAACACTCTTCTTCTCTACCGAATTTTTAAATTTGAAAATTAGAGGTGTTCTTTGAAAACCATCTAGCCGAATCAAAAACCTGCTGAGATATTTTCCAAAAATAGTTACAATGTCCGGAAACAAGACTCAAGAGCATGTGCAGCTTCTTCAACTCACCTCTGACAAACCCAAAAAGAAGAATGATGCACCAAGCGAAGGTAAATCTCTGCATCAAAAAGTAACCAGTCTTGAACCTACTCACTTTTGTTGGGAAGGAAGAATGTTTGGCTCCATAGATGAATTTTTTAAGTGGGTGCAAGCTAATCGAGTTACAGTAGACTTGACAAACTTTTAAAACCTGAAAGGGAAATTTCTTGAGGTTGATATGGAGTAGATACTTACAGGTGACATAGGAGATTTGGAGGATATTGAAAACTATAATCCTGCTGAGGGGTGCATACAGAGAGCATAGAAGAAAGGATATGTTTCATGTATTCTCTTATACTCCGAGTCTGAGTTATGTTCGAATTGAAGAGATTGATGATAATGAGTCTGAAGGATTGGAGGTGATCAGATCCACTAATCAAATGATGATGGTTCCTTTTGATGCTATGGTTGCTCAAAGGAATGAAGAACTCGGGGCTTTAGAGTCCCCTGTAATTGTTATGTCCGATAGTGAAGATGAAGAGGATGTTGGGTATGTTGTGGGTATGTTCCAACATACCAGCATGAAGTTGAGTATGAGCACCCTATGGAGGTTGGTGATCCAGAATTGGGTTCTACTGGTGATAATATGGGAAATCAAGGCTATCTGATGGATGATGTTTATGGTGGGTTTGCTTATGATGATTTGGAGGTATCTGAGGCTGAGAAGAGATGGGGAGATGACCCCATAATAGAAGTTGTTGAGACAGAGAAGTTGGAGACTGCTCAAAGAGAGGGCCATGTTCCAATATTGGAAGTTGAACCTTATGATGGGTCTGGCTATGTTGGAACACATTCCCCTGAAGAGACTAAACAACAGGAGGAAGGAGTACTTGAGGCTGAGTATGTTCCAACACAGGAACCTAATATGACCTACTTCAGTGATGAAGTTTTGGATGAGTTCATCCAGACCAGGCGTAGAAAGCCAAAGAGGAAGGAACCAGACGAAGAGTCCTTTCAGCCAGCCAAGAGAAGCAAGAAGGCTGAATCTCCCAAGAAGAAGAAGAAGAAGAAGAAACTCACACTGCCACCTCCATTAGTAAGTTATGTTGTTTCTACTATATTTTGGGATAATGATTGTGAGGATATGTGGGCTATTTTTTTCCTCAGAGGAAGATTATACCTGAGAGAGTAGTTGATCTGGATTCTTATAGAGCTAGTAGCTTTTCTGATTTTATTCAGTTGCTTGGGATTGAGACTGTTGTTACCTTGTGTGATGAGTATAACAAGCAGTTGGTCTATGAGTTTAACTCTAATTTAATGGTTGGGAACTTAGATGAAGATTCTCCCTGGTGTGATAGAGTGTATGTCCGGGGGAAATTGTTATTTTTTCTGCTTCCAGGATTGAGCTGCTGGGATTGAAAACCCCAGAATTTTATGTTGTGTTTTCTGATGAGCTAGGGGTTTCTGATGATGATATTTTGTCTGTGATTTCTGGTGGTGCTAAGACAAATTTTCCAGCAACGGGGTATTCTCAGGCTTCATGTTTCTCTTCCAGATTCTTTGGATTATATCATATTATTGTAAACTGTTGGATGCCCTCAACCAATACCACTGCTCTCACAAAGGAAATGACAAAATTGTTTTACTGTGTTGGAACACAGAAGCCTATCAATCTAGGGTTTCTCATTCAGCAGAGCATTGTGAAACAGGCTATCTATCCTAAGGCAAAGCATGCCTTAGCTTATCCTGGACTTCTTACTGCACTGGCCAAGAATGCAAAAGTGCGGGGGTTTCTTGAAGATAAAATGGTGAAAATTGAGCCCCTCGAGCTTAACAAGAAAATATTTGGGACGAGACAGGTCCATGATTTTCCATAGAACCCTAAAGGTGCAGCTTCTACATATGCCAGAGTCGATAAACAAGCCAAGTTGATGGCTCTGGATGCAAGGTTGGGAGTCATTACTATTCAGATTGTTGCACTTGAAGCTGAGAAGGCTAAGTTTGAGGGGGAGAAAGTTCAGCTAAAAGCACAAGTTGCTGCACCTGAACAGAACTGATTTCTGAAGGGCTATGTTCGAACATAGTCAGTGGTTAAATTCAGGGGGAGCAGACTTTTATTTGCTAAATTTTGTTTTTATTTTTGTGCGCTTTTATAACTTTGGTCTATTCATGGCCCCAGAGGGAGAATATTTTGGAGGATTTTGGATGTTACTTTGCTATGATGTAATCTGAATTTTATTTCTGGATTTTTGGCTTTCGGTATTCTTATTAATTCAGATTCATATATGTTCCAACAAAAGGGATTTCTGGAATTCTGATGATTGTGAAAATTGGAAGTTTTTCTTTGGGTTATTTATTCCAAAATGGTTGGGTCCACAAAATGTCAAAGTGGGAGATTGTAAAGTCACGTGGACTTCATTGATTATTGAGTTGATATTTGTGAACTAATGTTGAAAAAGAAAAACTTTCAGGTTGGAATATACGGAAAGATTATGATTTGATTGATGAGAGAATATTGAGTGATATTGGTTTATGGAAACTTGGATCTTATGCAATATTTTATTCAGACGTGTTGAAACATAATGGATTCATAGAAAATTCCTACAATTGTGGAATTTGTTTTATGGAATATTATGTGATATTTGAAAGAAGGAAAATGTCTTTATTTATGGGATTTAGACCTGCTTCAGAAGCAGATAAGGAATAGAAATATTATGGAGATAATCTTGGAAAGTTCTGATCTGCTCTTGGACTATTTATGCTGGACATCACGGTTGCAACACTCGCGAATTTAATTGCGAAAATCTGCACTCAGATTTTTTATCTTTCCGAGAGTTCTTGCAAGAGAAAAAATATATATATATTCCAACATACGTGACATGTTGATAAAGTTCAGAGTCGTATACCTTAATTCCCCGGGAGGAGGAGATCCAACATCTACGAGTTTCGAGGTCAGATGGAGTCTGATCAAGGCTGATTGGTAGTAAGGGAAGCTTGCAAAATCCACACGTAAATAATTATAAAAGATAAGTATAGTTGTATGGTGTACTTTGTACTGTATCTTTATGAATAGTGGATTTATTCTGAACTGGGCTAGGCCCCGCAGATGTAGGTGGATTTCACCAGTCTGCGCAACCAAGTTGCGTGTGCTCATGTGCTATTTTCTTTACATACTTGGTTAGATAGGATATGTTGGAACACATGTCTAATATTTAAGATAAAACAGTGAAACCAAAATTTCAAACTCTCTATTCTGTTTTCCCACCATACATTCTGAACGTGGTTTGGTTGTAGTACACAAAAGGGGAATCCATTTTACCATGTCTTTGTCTTTCAACGTCTGCAGCCCCTTATAAATCAGATGTCCATATCTTTGGTGCAATAATTGTGATTCACCATTTCCCACGGTTTGTAGGCATGCAGCATTTTCAGTTATCACTTTAGCTGACAATACAAACATACAATTTTTTGTCATCCAAGTCTTCATAATAAGTCCCATTTTAGGATGGAACAACCTACACTCTCCCTACTGTATCAAAATGCTCAAGCCACGTTCTTGCAGTTGACCCATGCTGAGTAAATTATTTTTTAAAACTGGAACAAAGTAAACCTCCGCAATCACTTGAGTTTTTCGATCAATTTCTAGCCTTATGTTTCCCTTTCCCAGTACCTCCAATTTTGTTCCATCTCCCAGCTTGACAAAATCCCTATAGTTGCTATCAAAGGATGTGAACCACTCCTTGTTTCCACACATGTGGTTACTTCATCCAGGATCCAAAAACCACATATTTTTGCCCTTACCATTTTTGGTTTCTCCATAAGCCATCAAAAGCATCTCTTTTCATCAAGTTCAACATAGTTAGCTTTGTTTTCCCAAATAGGACACTTATACTGAAAATGTCCTAATTTGTGACATCTAAAGCATTCCACCAGAGCTCTGTTGTATTTCCTGCCTCATCCCCGACCTCTCTATACAAATCCCCTTCCTCTGTAGCTATTGAAGTTGCTTCCTCTACCATATCTTTCTTCATAAGAAACTTTCAGTGCTTGTTCGTCTCCACCAATCTTTCTAAACTTCTACTCGTGAACTTGCAATGAGCTCTGCAAAGCATCAACCAAAAGGGTAGCAATGTCCTTGGATTCCTTAATTGAGCATACAATATAATTGAACTATTCCGTTAAAGTACGCAAGATTTTTTCGACAATCTTGATATCTGGCATATCTTTACCAGAATTTCTCATATCATTTGCTATCACCATCACCCTTCCAAAATACTTTGTGACTGCCTTTCTTGGTCTCATCTCTAGCAACTCAAAATCCATGCGAAGGGTTTGGAATAGAGCATATTGCACTCGAGCATTTCCTTGATACTTCACCTTTATCGAATCCCACAGTTGCTTAGGTGTCTCCTTTTGGGTGATTCTTTTCAAAATGATCATGTCAATAGAACTGAACAAATAGTTCTTCGCCTTCAAGTCCTTCAACTTCAAATCATCTAAAGTCTTTCTCTAAACTGTTGTAACCGTTTCACCCTCTCTAGGCTCTGTATAACCATCCTAGACAACATTCCAGTACTCCTTTGATCTTAGAAGATATCCATGAGCAAACTCCAATAATCATAATCCCCATCAAACTTGGGAATACCTGGTTGTGTAGAGTTATTTGCATCAGCCATCTCAAACACACTTCCGTTATTTTCTTCTGCACTAACACTCACGAATTTAATAGCTCTGATACCACAATTTGTTAACTCACATAATAAATGCAGTAAAAAGTTACTCTTTTATTTAGCAGCGATGACTTTTATAGCCAATACATAACGGGAACAAATATCATAAAACTAACTTACATATAAACCGTAGTATTGGTTGAAAACTAGTTCAGCCACAACTCTATCAAACTAATCCCTAACAAGTAGGAACTTCTTAACTAAACAAGAGAAAGAGTCAAATACTAACCCAACAATTAATTCATACTTTCACTATGAAATTTACTGAAAATATCATTACCTCATTATAATGTTTCAAAGTCGGGGTGTGAGTGAATTAAATTCACTTTGTCAATTTCTAACAAATGAGAGCTACACATATATAGTTATCGATTGGGGGTGACCTTATATTGTTGAAAAACAACGTGTGAAAGAAGATAACTATGAAGTCTTTCTTAAGCCAATATTGTTGAAATTTCATGCAAGAATGATTGGATTTTAGAAATAGAGAAGGATTTGGGAGAAGAAGGACGCACCAAGAGCAAAGTTAAAAAAAGTCTTTAGCTCTTCTCCTCTTTCTTCTTTTTAAGTTGATTCTCTTTTCTGCATTAAAGATTAAATTAGTTATCTCATTGTAATTGAGAGAATGTGATGTGTCCCCACCTTCTTACCCTAGTGAAATTATCTTAAATATGTCCGTGATTTTTTCTCAAATTTGTTTTGGGATTCCATGTAAAATCATTGTGTTCATTTTTTTCGTTCTCATTTAGATTTTATCTAGTTTAACCCACCATTATATTTCTCTACAATAATGAACTTTAACTTTAACTCAAAAGTAATTTTTACCTTTAAAATAAATTACTTAGATGATAATAAGTAAAACAACTTATGATCCCCCCTCGACATACTCTAAGGCACAAAACGAAAACATCGGTGATAAGGAGTTCTGCTTAGGACTTAAAAAATGACGTCGTTTGGATGTTTTAAAGACCAAAGTGACATCGTCTGGATATTTTAAGAATATTTAGCCTAAACGACATCGTTCAAAGCATTGGAAAGAATGGACATGGTTTTATGTTTACAGAGGATCAGGTATCAAGAGAAGGCCTGTTTTGCTTCTCTTTAAGCTGACTGTAATATTGTGATATAATTTGCCCCTTCAGAAATGAAGAAGTCTAGTTCTTGCCCCAAACTTTTAGCATTTGGTATCCTGAAACAAAGCAAAATTCCACTATCTTACCATGCAGAAAAAGGCTAAAAAAAACACAAAGAGCTCAAGCAATATGCTCGGCAAGACTGAGAATTTTGACATGCTTCTTCTTCCTAAGCTCATGTGGAACTGGGCCGAAAACCCGAGTTCCAATTGGTTCTCCTTGCTTGTTCACCAGAACTACTGCATTGTCATCAAACTTGACTTCACTTCCGTCGCAGCGACCTCTATGCATTGCAGCACGAACTACAACACCGTAGACAACCTGTCCCTTCTTCACTTTCCCTCCAGCCTGAGCTTCCCTCACAGATGCAACTATCATGTCTCCCAATCTTGCTCCTTTGTCACCTTTCAGTGCCGCTATACAGCACACCTTCTTTGCACCTGAGTTGTCGACTACTTTTAGCTTGGTGCCCATCTGTATAAAAGTCCGGATTTGCTGGAGACACAGAACACACTTTCTTAAGACTTAAAAGAGTACAGAACAAAAAGAAGCCCCAAATAATCTAATTTGTCTTACTTCACAAATTGTTCACAACTTTAATACTCTATCTGTCTTATAACTAGAGTGCACTTTTAAAAGCCTTATTGATCCCCAAAAAAAAGTCAATTTCTGTTCTTTTGCCTTTCATTTTTTACCATAACTAACATAGACATGTGTCATTCCATATCATTTCACAATGAATAAGTAAATATGAAAAATAATGGCAGATATTTTAATTAGGTGACTACCTCACAACCTCTTAGAAGTCCATACAACATACAAAGTTGATTCTAATTATTGAACACATTATCAAATATGAATCCTTCCAGTCATAAGAGAATGATTCTTAAAAGACTAAATAAACTTTTAGTCCAACATTCGATGACAGAATACCTAAAGAATAACAACGAATAGAGAACATTTTTGTCAGATGACTACTCCCGCAAGTTCTGATTCCATGCCTACTTTAATTATAGAAGCAGGAGTCATCATGTGATAGCAGGAGTATTTAACAGCAAACAGAGAGCATGCGTACTTTCCACAGAAAGAAGATATCTTCAAGACAAATTGATATGTACCAGATAGAAAAGCAACAACTGAAGTCATGTGTACCAACTGCGAATATATATGCTCAATAAAACTTCTGCTCTGTCATAACTTAAATTAAACGAACCTGAAAGCTAGTGAATGGCGAGGAAAAGTTGCCAGATGTTCTAGTTAACCCACTAGGACTGTTGCTCACAGCCCCTAGCAATGAATTACCAGCTGATGAAGGCAAAAGATAGAGAAAAGGAGATCAGGAGAGCACAAAGACTGAAATCGAATATAAATCATATAATATTTACCACCAATTAACAATTAGTTTGAGGCAGCAACCGATCCGGGTGTACTATATTTATGAACAGGTCATTTAAAAACATTGACTCAATAACGCTTCATACTGTGCAAACTATATCATCAATCTAAAGAAGTACACTGTGTCTACCCATAAGGAACAGAGTTGAAATAAATTTGAGATGATAGAAACTATTGTGAATACTTTGTAAATCTGTATGCACAAGTCTAGAATAAACATTGACTCACAACTTCACAAGGGAAGGTGTTCATCATATACAGATTTGTCTTTGTCATGCAATATACTACAACTGCTAACCTATGCTATAATAACACATAAACTTCAAGAAACGTGCACAAACACTGCTACAGGATCCACCTTTTCACAGACAGCACACAAGACAATTAATAAATGACACTCTAAACCTTTCCAATCCTACATCTTGTTCCTTTACTTCACTGCACTGCTTGGAAAAAGAAACTCCTTATAGCCTATAAGCTAAAGAATAATCTTCATTTTGAATAGCCTACATATATTTCCTTTCCAACTAGTACGCCAAAATTAGCTCCAAATATATCTTTATCTCAAGAAACAAAAGAAAGTTACAAACTAAAGTCATACGTCAAAGAATGCAAGAACGTACTGCATCAAGGACGATGACGTCTAAAGCTTAAAGTCAACCATAACCACCCCACATAATGATCGTGAATAAAATTATATAACGCGTCCATCAACCACTAGCATCTTTTCTTGTGGCTCATTCCTACATATTCTAGGAGAAGCACTTCCAACAACTACATGACCTAATGCAAGAAGTAGCATTCTATTGATAAACTGCCAGGTCATAAACAGAAAAGCACGGAAACACGAAAGGCAAATAGAAAATCATTACAAAATACATACCTAACATTATCAAACAGAAAATCAAAGGCTTTAACAAGAAGTAGATAGAAATGCAAAACTGTCAAATACCACGGCATAATCTCGAAGCAATGGATGCAGCCATCTGAGAACAGGGTTATAGCTTCAATAAATGCTGGTAACAAAAACCTCTTCTTAGCTTTTTTCTGAATTCAGGAAAAATGGAAAAACATTACAAACACAAATTTTCATGAAAAGAAACGCACAAATTTACAAAAACAGCAGAAAAAAGAGGGTCAGCATAGCAACTCCAATGTGCTCAACCTAAGAGCAAAGCCAGGAAGACCCACAGCCTAAATTTGCTATTTAAGCATGAATTTATGTCCAAAATGAGAAAAAAAATTAGAGCCGGAAGCAGTAAAACCTTAAACCCATAAGAAGCCTACAAATTTGATAAATAGATCGAAGAAAAAGAAAAGGAAAGATTGAAATGCTACTGACCAATAATGGTAGAACTTCGGTAGCTTTATGGTGGAAACACGGCGGTGCTAATGGTGGAAGTGGTGATCGCGTGGCGGAGGAGATGAAAATTGCGTCGTTCTTCGCGGCGTAGAAAAGACGAAAAATGTAGAGGATGAAATTAAGATTCCTGAGGTATTTTGGGGGGAAAAGACCCATATTTTCTCATAACCCGACTTATACCCGACATTTGTCCCGCGATATATTTTTAGGGGCAAAATACTCAAATGACCCTATTATTTCACAAAAGTGTCAATACAACCCTGTAAAATCTGAAAGTGCTATTATAACCCTATGTTTTGCATCAGATGTGCCGATATAA